>APFE031216707.1:45411-63368 GCA_000404065.3 Pinus taeda | reverse complement strand
ACGATACACAAGGGCGCACAACACTTAGTGAAAAAAATGATGAACGTTAAGGAAACTTATATGGCGACTTGGAGAGGGGCTTGCCTATGGCGAAGCCGACCAGCGTTAGAAGGTTCCGGGGCACGTTCATGGAGATTTGGGGGTTGGCCAAGGGGTGACCACCCCCACACTCAACCACCGTTTGATGTGTATATATGTGAGCGTTCAAGAGCTCATTCAATCATCAACTTTCGCTCATCTCTTAGCTCGCACTACTAGTGGGGAATGCACAGTTTTATATGCGCATAGCTTAGAGTGTGCGCAGAGTTACCTCTTGGGTTTTGGCAAGTAAGAGGACCGTGAGCCGGAGGTTGGTTGTGTGCAGTTTAGTGCAGATTCCACAGAGGTTTAAGGTGGCTCGTGAGAGTACTATTCTTTGTACGAAGGAAGCATAAACTGATGATGTAAAGGCGAATTGCCTATCTTGTATATTTGGTTAAGTGTTGGCCTTGGATTCTGCCAGGCACACTTGTATGTAAAAACTAATATTCTTTATATACGGTTGGGCAGACTCACGTTTCGGGGAGTTGCCCCTCCCCTTTATACTTGTGCAATTGTTGTTCTTATTGTTTTAATAATTGCGATGGATAATGAATGAAGTATGGGTTTTCATTAAGTATAAAGGATAATGTATATTTTACTTGGTTGTGAAACACAAGCTGAGTATCGGTTGTGAATTAGGCGTAGTCCGCACACTTGAGTAATGTTAAAAAGAAAAAGTGGGGTGGTGCTGCACCTCGCCGGCACGGTTGGAAGACTACCGTAGGCTTGGGGGCGTGACACTATGGAAGGGTAGCTTTTTGATCAACAACCCGATTCTCTTCTGGTACTTTCAAATTTCCAGAAGAGTAACAGTGTCGGGCCTGAATCTGTGGGGCCTTCTTCACTCCGCCCATCGTTGGTGCAGACTTCTTAGCTGCCTTCATCACCAGTTTCTTACAAAGAGCTTTGCCACCAGTTGATTTATGGGCAATCTGCTTTGTTTGGTTCATATCTTCAAACACTCTCCTTTCTCGTCTACAGATTGAAACAATCGGAACCGCAATATTTACCCAAATGCAAATTCGCGCTTTTAAACAATAACACCATTCAATGAGGGATGCATATAAAATTCTTGAATTGGCCTGAGCCATCGACAAAGGGAGAAAATCGTGGTAACTCCAACAACTACAAAGGTAACTAGAATATGTTCTGAGCTATAATAAAGATCAACACGTAATTGTTTTATAAATCAAGATTTGGTTCACAGTTAAAATATGGGATATAACAGTAGAAAAGCTTTTAATTGTCTAATCTGACAGTGCAAAGAGGTACAGAGTGGCAGTGGGGATTTTTTCCCAAAATAACTAGTTAATGACAACTCATTATACTATGGTTCAGGGTGTTTTATTTTTTTTAATTACCTAATTGCTTTAGGTGAGATATACAAATGATAAAACAATTATTTTCTTGCTTAATCATTATAATCTATAGGTGTTCTATTGATTAAAGTCAAGTAATATTCTGGTTTCAAATCAAATTTACAAATAAAGAAACAATTATTTTTGGTCTAAAATTGAAGTGTTAAAGTTTTAATATAGACTATATAAACCATTCCTTGAAATTAATACTTACTTAACCTAAATACAACTTTGAAAATGCATTCATTGAAATTAAGACTTATTTAACATAAATACTGTATAACTTTGAAAAGGGTTGAAATTGTGTTATAGAATTAATTTCAATAATAAATTGAATATATATTATCAACCATTCAAACATAATATACAAAACATTTCATGATACCCAATATACCTAATAAATATTCCTTTCCTCTTCCTAGAGGTAATCCCTTATAACTATTCCCACATCTCCTTTCTTCACTCCGCTCTTTAATTTCTCATTTTTATTTTTTTTATATTATTTTAGTTTACTTAATTAAAAGTAATTTTTATTTTTTGTAAGCTTGTTAGGACTCTCTAATTTTCATGTCGATTACACACCCTGCTACGGGGGAAGGGTAGCCCAAGATTTGAACCCAAGAATTCTGATTCGGTGAGACTTCATTTCCACGGCCACTCCCACTTGAGCTACCCCATGTGGACAAAAGTAAATTTATTTTAATTTTGAATAACCATTAAATTAAAATAATTTTATTTTGTTTTATAAAATATATTAATATATATTATATTATATTATATAAATATATCTACTAATCTAAAATAAATTATTCTCATTAAATAATTTTTGATTTATTTAATATAATAAATAATTCAATATTAAATTGATTTAAAATATAGGTAAAATGTGAATTCTTTATATTTTTTAAATAAAACTATTTCTGATAAAAATAATCATAAATGCGCCCGATCGGGCTGGATGAGCTGGCGAGGAGAACAATAATCATTTGGCGGCGCAGGAAGCAAGTCACAGTCGAGGGTGATCAAGGCATAATTGTAATAGGTAAGTGGAGAGGCCGGCAGAGGAAGGGTGCAGGTCCTCTGTTCAGTGGAAAGGACAGAAGGACGGCGAGGAGAGCAGCCCACAATGCTACGGACATTGGGCTTAACTACCAGCAGATCTCTGGCAATGATACCGATGAGCAGACGAGTTTTAGGAATAATTGGCGACGACGGGACCCGGGCCGGGAAGAGAACATAAAATTTGCAGCCAAGAGCTCAGAACGACAGTGCAGTCTGATCGTTTTCGCAACGGAAGCAGGAAGCGATATTTGCAAAAGGAGCAGGAATATGGAGGCGGAAGGAAGCGGGAGTGGAAGAAGATGGTTACACAGCGGGGGTCCTGGGGACCAGCGTCAGCGGCAGCAGACAGGAAAGGCAAGCGCAAGGTGGAAGAAGAAGGGTGGCCGAAGATACAGGTTTTTGAGATTTCAGAAGAAGAGAGCGAGGAGTTGGCGGAAAATCAGGAGGCGACAGCATGGAAAGACAGGTGGAGAACTTTACCAGGTGATGGTACTGAGGATGCAGAAGATGACCTGGCTCGGTCAGCAGGTAGGGGCAGGGGAGGAGTTCGCGGCAAGGGTAGAGGAGGGAAGGGACGTAGGGGCCGAGGTGGTAGGCGGAGAAGGGATCCGGCGGAGAGAAGAGGAAGGAGGGGGCGACAATGCAGCCCAAGTCTGGAGGAGGAAGCAGAGCCTGCTGCGGGAGTCGGAAGGCGGAGGACAAGGCAAACTATAGGAAATAGAGTAAGAGTTGCTGAGCAGGAGTATTGGGAGCAATCCAACCCAAAGATCAGGAGAATTATGGAGCATTGGGAGGAAGAAGCCATCCAGGCTCAATCTGAAGAAGAGATGGAAGAGTGGATTGCTCTCATGCCTGACCCTGGTCATACTAGAGGCAGAATGACCCTTTACAAGCAGTGTCTTCACTTGTACTGGGTCATGAAGAGACTTATGGAAAAAGCGTTGGAACAGGTGGCCCTGGAGATGGCTGAGATGGTACAGAGTATTCCAAATGTGAAAAAAGAACTGAAGAACATAGTCATAACGCTGTTCATGCAAGATAAAAGATTGGAGGACTTGCATCAACAGCTGGAGGCAAGTGGACTGCTGGTGAAGAAGGAAAAAGCTCAGCAATATGAGCCTGAAAAGCACTTATCAAAGGCATGTTTCGCTCTGTCTTGAAAGCTGTTTTGTTTTTTCTCTTCTGTAGGCATGAAAATTTTGTTGTTTTTATATATTGGAAGCAGTATATAGACAGAAATAGGGCTTTAGATAAAGGATATGAAGTAAGGACTGAACAGTTGGAAACATTCTATTTTTGGTTTGTTATGGAAAACTTTGGGTGGTCAAGATATCCGGTTTCCCTTCGGGGCGGGGTGAGACCACCCTGATGATGTAATTATACTTTTATGTTAATAGAAAAGAACCTACACAGCTTACAAAAAAAAAAAAAATCATAAATAAATGACTTACTTAACACATTTGAATCCCAAAATATATCTAATCCTTAAATATTTTTATTATTTTCTTATTCTTAAATGATGATTTAAAAATAGAAAAACATCCACCATTAAAATCTAAAAAAAATTAAAAAATTAAAAATCACATCTATCTAATTCGGTCATTCGAACCTGTGATATCATGTTCCTAAATATTCCGGTCTTTTATTATATATTATAATATACATCCATGTCAACGTCCCTTCCTCCTTTGTTGCTTTGCGGCATGGGAGACAGGCAACGATGAACGATTTTATTCAAACCCCGGCCTTCACCTGCAATGTATGTGTATCGTTAAGTCGCATCCTATATCAACCTGTTAGGCATTTTTCCTTACTTCCATTGCCAATCTGCATAGTTACATTATAAAGCTTAAGTGCCTTTGGTACTCCATTTATGATTTCTATTCATTATATTCTCCGAAATGTTTTATTAAATTTTTCATTTTTATTTAATTAATCTACTATTTTATATAAATTTTAGATTTTAATTATTGTTAATTATTAGTAATTTAAATTGATCATACAACTTTAATATTTAATTTTTAAAATAATATTTTTTTTTAATATTATTGCAAAAATAAATTTTCAAACATTGGATTGGACCTTAAACTTGGAGTTCTTATTGTAACTCTACCATGTAGATAACTGTCTCAAAATTTTCTACCACAATTTTCAGATATAGTTGAAATATTTATACCGTCAATTTTTTATATTTGTGGAGTGGCTTTTCATTGCTAAAATTTATAGGAAAACAAACCAAAATTAAACTCTTTCCAAATTTGAGAAAGTATTTGCATAAAAAATTAATAGAAACAAGATATAAATAAATATACTTACTAAAGTTATTTGGCAACATGATTTATGTGTTGTTTAGCACTTTAATAAGTACGACTAAAAATTCAAATGCATAGATTTACTTACTAGTGGTTACTACTCACCAAAATTTGTTCAACCCCTTGCTTTTTAATTGGCAATTATTTTTTTCATTTCATATATTAATTTGCAATTTTTATGAAAGCCTAATTTCCACATAAGTGGTAGGGTCTAAGCTACCCTTGCCATCTAATGCATTTCCCTACGTGAAAAAATAAGATAATTTTTTAGTACATTCCACTGGTTATCCCATAATTAACTTAACTATATCTTATGCATTTCCCTACCGGAAAAGATAAATCGTTTTTAGTACATTCTACTGGTTATACCATAACTGACTTAACTACACCAGAAATTAAGTTTTCTCATTGCATAAGTTGATAGCATATCAGAAATTAGGTTTTCTCATTACATAAATTGATGGCATATAAGATACTAGGGTAAAACACATATAGAAAATAGAACATAAGTTTTTTTTTTTTAGAAAAACGGTAAATATATAGTTTATATTCATAATTTTGATATTGAGAGTAATACATTATATTTTTTATGCGAAATTATATCAACAATTACACATATATATTACGTTTATAAACATTTTTTTCTCCTAGAATATATCAACAATGAGATATATATACATATTGATATTATTTAACTTGAATATAATTTCATCAACAAGTATCCAAATACACTTAGGATATTGACAGAGCAGGTGCAAGAATATCATTTATGAGAAAGGACGTGTTTTCTTCGGTCAAAATTTTCATTCAATAAGAGCTTCCCATATGCGTAAGCATATGATATAATTTTCATTCAATAAGAGCTTCCATATGGGTAATCATATGATATAATTTTCATTCAATAAGAGCTTCCCATATGGGTAAGCATATGATATATGCTTTGTTATGTGTAATTTTCTTGCATGTAGATTGCATATATCAGATTCAAATTTGGATGGTTTATTTGTAAATTCTTTCTACTTTGCTAATATGTATCAAATTAAAAAAAAAAAAATATGTTATTTTATTAAAACCATTTATTTTTGTAGGCAATTAATAAACAAATTAATTAGATTAAATTAATATTATTATATGTTATTTTTGTTGATGAAAAAATATTTGTATTTGGTTTCTTTGAATAGATATGGCTCATTGAGTTTATGGAATGTAAATTATCAACCAAATTGGTAGCAAAAAAATATAGCTAAAAATTCCATTGAGCAACAATATGTATTTTGCATATCATCTTACTCATCCAGCTGATAAGATTGAGCACATTCCACATATCATGAATGATTTTTGTGTTGTTGTCATTCATAATATGGCATTTAGGGATTTACCAAGTTGCAGTTTATGTAGTTAACTAAATTTTTACAAACTAATTTATTTATTTATAATTATATTATTTTTATTTTCATCTTGTTAATATTATTATTATTTTCTAATTTTAAGTCATATCGGTTCTATACACAATTTGGGTATGAGACCCTTTTTGTGGGAAAATGGACCTACCTTTGGGCAGTGATTTTATTGCTAAGTCTACAAGACATAATATCTAGGCCCCTTCTGTTTTGACCATGTGAACTCTTAGGAGGAACCACATGCTCTATAAAATATGTTATATAAAAAATTAGATCTTATATTATCAATCCAATTGTTTAGTTGTAAGGTGTATTGAATAATATTATTATATATATATATAATTATATATTATATATCCATTTCAAATGTGTTTATTAATTTTGGTTACCATCAATTTTAATTTTTTTGCTACTATTGTTTTTTTTAATCAATAATTAATAATCCTAATGTAATATATTATTTTCTATCCATTATTTTGTTAAGTTAATATTTAATATATACTAAGGCTTATAAATTAATTATTATTATAATTTTAAATTTTATATTTATGAATTCGCATGTAAATATTTGCCAAATAAGTTTATAAATATCTTCAAATCATTAGCATATATTTAACTATTTTTATATTCAAAATTATCTAGTGACTATGCTGCACGTAGTCCTTGTTATATCTTGAATATACACCTAAGGTTTGTAGTAAAAAGAAATTTTAAACTCTTAACATATATTTGTTAATGTAAACACAATTATTGGCTTAACTATTATAAAAACGAGGTGGCTGGAAATAATGAATAAATTATAATAATTTTCACAAAATTTCACATAGATGAAATAGTAATCCATATTAAATTTCGATTCTTTAAAAAATATATTAAGTTTTTTGAATTTTTAAAGGATCATTTAAGTGAGTTAAAAATATATTAAATTTTGTTTTTTGTTTTTTTAAATCATGGAGTGAATTAAATTAATTACTTTATATCTAGGAGTGTTTTAATAAGGCACTTCATTATCTTTTATCCAAATCTTAATAGGCAATTAATTTATTTTTAATAAAAAAAATTAACAATTTAACGTTCAATTCATTTGAAGTCTATATTTTTATTTTTATTAAATTTATTTTCAAATGTGTTAAAAATTTTTAGTTCTTTTCATAACCAAAATAAAATATTTTTTAAATTAATTATTTAATAAAACTAAATATTATAATTTCATTAAAAAATAATATTAATTCATAGGTAATAAAAAAATTATAAGATAATATTATGTTAATGTTCCAAGATTTAAGCATTTTGGCAAAAGAGAGATCACTGGCAGGTTATTCTAATAGGCTTGGTTTTCCTTGAATAATAATGATGAGTCAACTTGCATTTGCCTATAAGAGCTAGTAATGGCATTCTATGATAAGTTTTTCTATTCTCTGAATTTAAGCTTCAAATCATCTACTTTGGTTCATCTTTAAAACAAGATGAAGAATTAGATCTTGGCATCAAATTAAATAATGTTGAGAGATGTTTTCTATCAATTAGAATATAATAACTAATTTATGATGTGATTATCACCAAAAAACATTCTGAACATACAAAATTTTCTATTATCTAAATCTTTCCGATAAACTGCGCAGATAATAAGCTAATAAATTGTAAGTTATAGCTAGATAACATAAACAAAAATAACCACTACACGAATGAAAATTATTAAATAAAAATTAATAATTAGAAAATGAGAAATAAAAATTATTATTTAAAATTTGATCGAGATAATAGACCAATAAAATTTAAGGATAAAAAAATTCATTCATTCGTTTAATTAATATTATTATTATTTTGTCAATTATTTTCCTATTGTTTTATAATATTATGTTAAAATAATCTTCCATATAAAAAATTATAATTACAGAGAATCAAATAAATAACGATTCGTTTACTGCAACTACACTGGAAAAAATATATGACCACCAGAGTTGGATAATTATTTTTACTCTTCATTGATGTATGCTATGGAGTATCATTGACTTATATCCTGTACCTTGTGAACATAGTTGTTGCACAACCTTTATCGGCATTCAGGAATGCGGTCCTTCAAATGGTAAAAGCCATCCAAAAACCAATAGCGTCATCCATGACCTGTCGATTCTTTTTTTTTCGTGGCTTATCATTCGATTCTTCGTCCAATCGTTATACCTCAACCATGATTTCGATTTGCCTACGATTGCGACGTTCCTCCTTTTGTCACGTTTGCCTTGACGAAACTCTGGCTGTCACAGCGACAGAAGAGTAAGCATTTGGTAAATATCAAGATTTCTATGGGAAAGCATTACTAAAGAGTTGAAAATAATTAATATTATTTTGTATTAATGGAGAAATGGTTACACAAGTTGTAACGTATCTCTTTAGTTTAGGATTTGTTTCTAGAGTTTAGGGGTTTGGTTGCAACTTCTTGGCTTCCAGTAATGTACTTAATAATGTAACTACTCACTTGATGGATGTAGAGTGTACAGAGAGAGTTCTCTTTGTTTCAGTGCAGTCTCCAGGTGCAGTACTCACCTGTGAGCTGAAACTCCTTCTTTTTTAATTCATGTCTGATTTTTATCTTGGTATTAGAGCACAGAGTAGGGATAGCCTTAATTTTTTTTAGGATGCATCATTGATTACAGAACTATAGTGGCGGTAGGAGTGTACAGAAGCATTTGTAGAATCAGGTGGATTGTAGTAACACCTGAAGCACAGGTCTCAGATAATTGATCATCTCTGAGCGGAAAAAAGGGTTGGCACGGTTTCGTCATGAACAGTCGTACCATTTTTGAGCGGAAACAAGGGTTGGTGCAGTTTATTGAGGAACAATCGTGCCATTTGGCGCGGTTTTGAGAGTGATAGTCGCACCAGCGTGCCAGAAATTGCTATTGGTACGGAAAATCAAGCCTTACTCGTGCCAATTTCGTGACTCGTGTCGATTTTGTTTTCAACGCGGATCTTTCGCTGTCGACAAGTGCCAGACTCTCTCTTTGAACGATCTGCAATTTTTTGCAGATCGGCCTTGCCCGGTGGTGGCAGTTTGAAATTTCAGATCTGCTCGGTGGTAGCAGATCGGATTTTCCCAGTGGTGGCACATTGGAGTTCCTGATCTGCTCGGTGGCAGTAGATCGGATTTGCCCGGTGGTGGCACATTGGAGTTCCTGATCTATTTGGTGGAAGCAGATCAGATTTTCCCGGTGGTGGCGCATTGGAGTTCCTGATCTGTTCGGTGGTAGCAGATCGGATTTGTCGGGTGGTGGCGCATTGGAGTTCCTGATCTGTTTGATGGAAGAAGATCGGACTTGCCCGGTGGTGGCTCATTGAAGACTTATTCATCATGGGATAAGAAATTTTATTAGTCCAATATGAATAACATTGATGAGTACTCTCTTAAGCCAGGAAAGCAGTGGTCTATTATCAGGCCAGTATATTATTTGTTGTGGGAGCAACGGCTGTTGTTTATTTTGATAGGAATCGCCATCGCATCAACTTTCTTTATCCTTCAGCCTGGTTTTTTGGCTTCTAATGTTAATGAAAATGGAAGGTTTGTGCCCGACAAACCTCATTGGGTTGTTTATGAGACTCCTGTTTCTCGGTTTGCTCAGTATCATTCGGGTTCGATGGTGATTTCAGGGGCTAAAGTACCCCTAGGTTTGAAGAGAAAGTCGCTGCGAGTTGTCGTGACGGGTGGAGTTGGATTTGTTGGCAGTGATCTACTTGACAGGCTCATGGAAAGAGGCGACAGTGTTATTGTTGTCGACAATCTGCAAGACCTCATCCTACTTCAGAGAAAAGGTATGGTTGATGGACTCCCTGTTTTCCATAATGTTAAACTGGGTTGTGATGGATGTGCGTTAGGGAAAATGCATAGAGAAGAGTTTCCTTTGCATGTTAATAGAAAGGAAAGAGATATTTTAGAACTGGTGCATACAGACACCTACGGACCTATGCAAACTATGTCATTAGGAGGAGCATATTACTTTCTCTTATTTATAGATGATTGCACTAGATTTTCATGGATATACTTTCTGAGTAAAAAGAATCAAGCCTTTCAGTATTTTAAAGAGTTTAAATCCATGGTAGAAAAACAGGCAGGAAAAAGGATAAAAATTCTCCGCTCAGATCAAGGGGGAAAATACAGGTTGGGAGAGTTCGTGAATTTCTGCAAGCATCATGGGATTGTGCAACAGTTTACAATGCCCCACACTCCACAGCAGAATGGAGTGGTAGAACGAAAGAACAGAACTCTTGTGGAGTGCGCAAGGAACAGCTTCAAGGTAAGGGTCTATCAAATGGTCTTTGGACAGAAGCTATTAACACTGCTGTGTATTTAAAGAATAGGAGTCCTATTAAATGTCTAGGCTTCAAAGCCCCTTTTGAAGCATTGTTTGGATTCAAACCAGCAGTGAGTCACTTAAGAATATTTGGGTCAAAAGCTTATGCTCACATACCTAAGGCCAGATAGGAAGAAGTTAGATCCCAAAGCCCTGAAATGTATATTTGTTGGATATGGCACTGATTTCAAGGCATATAAGTTATTTAATCCTATGACTCACAAGGTTTTTCCAAGCAGAGATGTCATATTTCAAGAACAGGTTGAAGAAGGAAAGGAGGATTCTAACATTGATCGCCACATTCCATTGTTAATGGAAGAAAACAGTGAGGAAGATGAAGAGCAAGAGAAGAAACAAGAAGAAGAAGTAACAGGTAATGTAATCAATAATGCAAGCCTAGAAAAGGTTGAAATAGACAGATTTGAGGTAAGTCCCCTACCAAGGAGATCAAGTAGGAAGAATTGATTACCTTCTAAATTGAAAGACTATGCATTAATGTCAAAGATTTTAAACATTGTAGAACCTGCAAATTATGAGGAAACAAGTAAATCTGATGCATGGAGGGCTACAATGTATGAGGAAATACAATCAATAAACAGAAACCATACTTGGGATTTGGTTGAATTGCCTAAAGGTAAAACCCCCATAGGATGCAAATGGCTGTATAAACCAAAAATAAACGCAGATGGGAGTATAGAGAAACTCGAAGCTAGATTGGTAGCAAAAGGTTACTCACCAGCAAGAAGGAATAGATTTCAATGACACCTTTGCTCCTGTAGCAAAATTAAATACCATTAGAATGCTAATTTCCTTATCAACAAAACACAAATGGCAGCTACACCAGCTAGATGTTAAATCTGCATTTTTGAATGGTGACTTGAAGGATGAAATTTATTTAGTACAACCTGAAGGTTTTTTGAAAAAGGCACTTTATGGTTTAAAACGGGCACCCAGGTCGTGGTATGAGAAAATTGACTCAATTTTTGTACAGCATGGCCTTCATAGAAGCTTGAATGATCCAAATTTGTATACCAAGTTTAATAAACAGAGGCAAATTATTTTGATTTCTTTGTATGTAGATGATATGATCATAACACGAAATGCTAACAATCTGATCAAAGAAATCAAACATCAGATGTTACAAGTGTTTGAGATGAAAGATCTCGGAAATCTTCATTATTGCTTGGGATTGGAGGTATGGAAAGACTAGGCTCATTTTGTTTGAGAGAAGCAATAGTCAAAAGAGATATGTATTGAATATTGTAAAACTTGTGATAACATGGCTGATATTTTTACTAAGCCTCTTGGGCGTGTAAAGCTTGAATTGTTTAGAGGGATGCTAGGAGTCCATGATAATCCTTTCTCCATTAAGGGGGGGAGTTGAAAATAATTAATATTATTTTGTATTAATGGAGAAATGGTTACACAAGTTGTAACGTATCTCCTTAGTTTAGGATTTGTTCCTAGAGTTTAGGAGTTTGGTTGCAACTTCTTGGTCTCTAGTAATGTACTTAATGATGTAATTACTCACTTGATGGATGTAGAGTGTACGGAGAGAGTTCTCTTTGTTTGAGTGTAGTCTCCAGGTGCAGTACTCACCTGTGAGCTGCAACTATTTCTTTTTCAATTCAAGTCTGATTTTTATCTTAAGGAACCTGCTAATAATAAAACATAATTCGTGTGGAATTGTTTTGTAGATGAAGATTCAATAGTTGTGGTGGAAAACCAAAGACGCCTTCCATATCTCAGTCCGGTGGTTGCAAAATCGCTTGAAGGAAAATTTTAGAAAAATGCGTATGCTCCTCATATTTCACAGTGGACGATCCCCAGAATTTTATGTTGAGACCCAGTGTTTTGAAAAGGTTATCTCATCCATTTACTGGGGGTTTCTTTGATTGCGAGAGGTATAACAACAGTAGCAGCAATATTTAAAATTACTGCGGAATGGTTCATTGCCTCAAGTATACCGGCAACATTAGTAATAGTTGAAGTGCAAAGTTTGGAGACTGGGATTGTCACATTTTATATCAACCTCCTCTTAGACATTACTCCATTGTAAAACTCTGGTTAGAAGATAAACTTCATGGTTACATTACAAAACTTGAGTCTTTACAATTCCATTTAGAATCCCTCCCCATTCTATTCTCATGCGTTATGCCAGGCGGAACTTCAAAGAAAAAACATGACATAAACCAAATATAATTGAAATTTTATGGTTTTCTTTACACCAATAGTAAGTAGAGATTGAAGTGAGTTAGTGTAATTATATAATAAGTTTAATAGCTATAAAGAAGGATAGTCTAGCATCATTAATTTTCATTTATAAGTTGCAATTTAATAAATTTATTCACAATCTTGCATTTCATATATTGAAAAATATCACTTTTTATTATATCTTAAAATAGTAAGTAGAGATTTAAGTGAGTTAATGTAATTATATAATAAGTTTAATAGCTATGAAGAAGGATAATGTCACATCATTAGTTTTCATTTATAAGTTGTAATTTAATTAAATTTTTTCATAATTTTTAATTTTAAATTTATTTACAAACCATTTCATTTCAATACACAATGATATGGGAAAAAATATCGCTCTTATTATAGTAAAATAAATATAAGATTTATAATAAAAATATCTAAAATTTAGAATATTCTTTTCAATATATAAACAACTAGATAAACAACTATTTGCATAATTATTATGAGAGAATACAGATAAACAACTATTTACATAATTTTTATTAGAGAGAAAATAAAGATAAAAGGAAATATTAACCATAATAAATTACCCAAAATTTCACCCTCTCGGGCTTGTCTCATAGTAATAATCCTTTACTTTTATTTAGGTGGGATTTTTTTTTTAATTATTTTTTATAATTTGAGGATTTCGCTAAATGATCACTACATAGACTAAATTTTTTTTCTATTGGTCTATCTAAGAAAAACCTAACAAATAACATAAATTCAAGGTTTTGATTTTCCGAGGATCCTCATCAGAGTCACTCAGAGATTTTGATTTTTGCATTATTGGCTCCTGTGAGGTGGGTTTCACATATTATGGATTAGTTGATGATAAAATGTACCCTTAGTTTTGTTTTCTATCTTGGAGTGGATTAGTTGATTATCAAATATACCTTTGGTTTTTTTATATCTTGGTTTTGCTCATTAAGGTTTTGATTCTACGAGTATCCTCATGACAGTGAAGAGTGAGATATATTCACAGGATTTTTATTTTTTGAGTGAGATATATTCACAGGATTTTTATTTTTTTCCTTATTAGCTCCGGTGACCTTGTGTTTCACATATTTGGACTAGGATGGATTAGTTGATGATCAAAAGTACATCTTTCGTTTTTTTCCTATCTTGGTTTTTCTCTTATTGATTTGTCATGCAAGGAATTGGTTGTGAGCCACTGGTATCAAAAGTACACCCTGGGTTTTGTTTCCTATCTTGGTTTTTCTCCTATTGATTGGTCGTGCAAGGAACAGAGCCACTGGGAAGTAGTTGAAATATATTCAAGGAATTTTGATTTTTGGCATTATTGTCTCCATGGATTCACATATTCTAATTGGGTTGATGATCAAAATTACACCCCTGGTTTTGTTTTTTATCTATCTTGGTTTTTCTCCTATTGATTGGTCATGCTACGGACAGTGAGTGACAACATTATCTATGACAAAGTTAGGTGGATTAGTTGATGATCAAAATTGCACCCTTGGTTTTGTTTTCTATCTTGGTTTTTCTCTTATTGATTGGGCATGCAAGGAACAATGAGTGACAACATTATCTATGGCAGACTTAGGTATCAAGCTGTAGTTTTAGTTACGAAATACTTTGGATGTGATACTTATTTATTGAGGTTGGCATTTAGTAGGATTAACCTACTATTGTATGGTGTGATAATCAAAGTGCAATAAGTATATCTAAAAATCCTATGGAGCATTAAAGGACCAAACATATTGAGATCCATATTCAGCATTCACCACTTCTCAAATATGGCATTTTGAATTTAGAAGATGTGCCTAATCAAGATCATTTGATATTGTAACAATATCTGAAGCATCACCAAAGTTTCTTTAGTTACGAATGATGTTTAGTATAAAGTTGTCATTGGGGCCATCTTGAATCCTCTTTTTTTTAATGTACTTTTCTTTTGGAGATTTTTTTTTATAGATTTTTCTAATTTTCTCTCTTTATAGGAAGTTATACACAAATACTCTAGACTCATTCTTTATTTTCCTTTTATTTCCTATTTATGTATCACTTATGGAATATTAGAGACAATAAAAAAACTTTGGACCTAGTAAATTTATGTAACATTTTTATATTATAAATTATGATACTTATTTTCTAGTTATCTCAAAAGATCGTTAAGGCCGACTTTGTTTACTCAAAAAAAAATGCAATGACTTCTTCCTCATTTTTCAATCCTTCCCTCTTTTAAAAAAAAGTCTTTTAAATTTTTGACCCTAGTCGGTCTTTTAGATTTTTGAAACCAGTCAATGAGTGCTTTTTTCCCACTCCGAGTCCTTTTTCCCACCTTCCACAAGGTTGAAACTTATAAATTTACGAACTTAACACCTTTTTCTTTTTTCCGTTGAACTAAATTGAACCTACTCCAAGGCTGAAACTAACCCTTGTTTCCAAATAAAAATATTGAAACTTGTAAATTTAAGCAAAACCAACCCTTATTTAAAAAAAATGTTTTTTGAAACTTATAAATTTACCATTAAACTTGCAATCATAGAATATTAAATAGTAAAAAAAAACCAATAAAAAAACCAATCACCATAGTTGAAAAAGATCGATCAAATTCCAAAAAGTGATTAAAATAACAGAAAAATATGGAGTGTGTGGGGAATTGCGCGGACAGTCAAAAGTGGTCGGAATCAACGTAAAAAAATTTCAATTGTTTTTATAAAGACAGTGTTTGAAACTTATTTTTGATAGTAGAAATGGATTCAGCGCCATAAAAAAACGTCATCAAAAACATCTAATAGACCTAAAATTTTGAAGTTTAACAACTATAACTTGGATTTACAAAAAACGTTACTAGATTTTCTCTAAATATGTCCAGAATTTCCATAACTTTCTAGACAATTCCTCCGACTAATTAAACTACGCGGAAAAATATGGCAACTTCCCGTTCGTACGAAACGGCCAAACTTATTCGTCCGGCATAAATGCCCACATGTTTGGGCTGCCTACATGGAAGGTTCGATCGAAAATTTCACGAGAAAACATGTCTATGTCATCAGTGACCCAAAATTTAAACGAGGAGGTCGGAAAAGTCCCAGAGAAAAAATAGCGATTATACATTTACATGCGGAGGAATTCTTCACTTACACAAAGGTGAAAACCAAATTAAAAATAAGATTTGAACTTCAAATTGACAAAACCACAAGGGGTAAAATTAATGGATACGTATTGGTTTTTCCGGCGGGTCTTATTTCGGTTGATTATCATCGATAGTCTGAAAATTGGTCAAAATTCCCATGGTAAAGTAAAACTGAAACTGACAAGGCCATCCCAACAGCAAAGGTGAAACTGAGTTACAAGATGATGTAAAACTAAAATTAACCTTTGAATGACAAATTCCATGCTTTCCAACCCTGGCTCCACTGTTACGGTACAAATCAGTGAACACATTTACGGGAAAAGAAATGTAACACTAACACATACACAACGTAAAATTTCATAAAAAAACATTACATTTACCATTTACCTATATGTACCTTTATTATATATTTATGCACGGAATATTATAGTCTATAGGTAAATGGTAAATGTAATGTAGGTAAATACTCTGGCTGCACACAGCAACGGAACGGTAAGCAATTGGTAAATAATGAATTGTAGGTAAAAACAATACAAAAAATCTGCTGTCAACAGACCATACTAAATGTGGAATTGTTTTGCAGATGAACAACCTTACTGCTGGGAAGTCGGGGACGCCGTCGACATTCCCGTGCGCCGCTTGCAAGATCAACAGAAAGAAATGTTCGGAGAGATGCTTGCTCCCTCCATATTTTCCGGTGGACGATGCCAATAAGTTTCTTCGCATACTCAGGGTGTTCGGAAATGGCCATGTTATCAAATTGTAAGATTTTGAGATACATAGATCTAGATCCGCAAAACAATAAACAAGCTTGCAAGAGAAAGAAGGAAGCGAGCAAGAATTGAGAAAAGAATGAAAAATCATTTCTACAATATTAGTTTTAGAATAAATACATAAAAGCAACTAAGTTAAGCTTAGTTGTACATGCAATAACTAAAGCTAACTAAAGCTAAGTGTGCTTTATCTTATGTTAATGTGTACATGTGCCACATGCAAGCAATAAGTTAACTAGAGCCAATCTAGGTGCATGTACACCAACACAACTAGTCTAAGTGCATGTACACCAACACCCCCCCTTAAGCATAACTTAGGTGAGTGTGATGCAAAATGAATGAGTCCCGGAAACACGACCATATTAGGTACCCATATACAATGCATAAAAAAGTAGGAAAGAGGGAAAACCCAGTGGGAAGAAAACCCCCCCTCAAAATATAATGCAAAAGTAGAGAAAAGACAACTGCTAGGCAGTGGTGTTTTTCACCTCGAGACGATCTCGCAGGAATAGAAACTTCTGCTCAGTGAAAGTCTTGGTGAAGATGTCAACAATCTGTTCGGAACTAGGACAGTACTGAAGATCGATGATCCCATCATGAATGAGTTCTCTAATGAAGTGCATGTGGATCTCGATGTGTTTGGTACGCTGCCGCTGCATTGGATCTCTGCAAAACTTTAGGGTACTTTGATTATCGCACCAGATGACAGTTGGACGATGGACACTAATCCCAAGCTCAGATAGGAAATGTTGTAGCCAAATTCCCTGAATAGTGGCATTGACTGCTCCTCTATACTCGGCCTCTGCTAATGATAAAGCAATGGCAGCCTGCTTCTTACTTGACCAACAAATTGGGCCGGATCCCAAACTAAGTACATAACCGGAAGTAGACTTGCGATCAATGGTGTCACCAGCCCAGTCTGAATCTGTGAACCCGATGAGATTCAAAGAATAATTGGCTGCATAATGAATCACATAACTGATTGTCCCCTGGACATATCAAAGGATGCGCTTTGCAGCGTTCCAGTGTAACTCATGTGGCTCCTGCATGTATCTGGAAACTGCTCCGACAACATAGGAGAGATCAGGACGGGAGTGAGTGAGATAAAGAAGACTTCCCACAAGCTGGCGATACAATGTGCAATCAACCAATGGTGTGTCTTTGCCATTCTCAAGCTTTATCCCTGATAAGAAAGGTGTGGCTGCTGGCTTGTAGTCACTCATGTGAAATCGTGCCAAAAAATCTCTGGCATATTTTGGTTGAGAAATGGTAATGCCAGAATCACGC
>APFE031216707.1:25405-41906 GCA_000404065.3 Pinus taeda | reverse complement strand
TTCATTTGGAGTTGAACATGATTCAACATGAAATAGCAGTTCCGGATAAATAGATAAACATAGGATGCCGAAGGCCTCATCCATGCGATTGAAATATCTTGTTTTCTCCATTGCCGATGTTGGTTCAACTTCTGTTTCCATGGTTATTCAAAATAAGCCTCTACTTCTAAGATGAAGTTGAATCTTTGGCTTCCTTTCGAAATAATTATATGGAGTGAGAATTGCCGATTGTGGAAACTCCAATTTAGACTCCATTCTTTGTTGTTGCTTCAATCTTTTGAACCTGCAAATAAAATTGCTTGTGCACTGATTACAAATCCCAATGCTCTGATACCATGTAAGATTTTGAGATACACAGATCTACATCTGCAAAACAATAAACAAGCTTGCAAGAGAAGGAAGGAAGCGAGCAAGAATTGAGAAAAGAATGAAAAATCAATTCTACAATATTAGTTTTAGAATAAATACATAAAAGCAACTAAGTTAAGCTTAGTTGTACATGCAATAACTAAAGCTAACTAAAGCTAAGTGTGCTTTATCTTATGTTAATGTGTACATGTGCCACATGCAAGCAATAAGTAAATTGGAGCTAATCTTGGTGCATCTACACCAACACAGCTAGTCTAAGTGCATGTACACCAACACAAATTACTACAGGTATGTTCCATTGCTTGAATGAAACAAAATCGGGTACAGCTGAACTGCAAAATTAGTCGGGATACTTGAAATACAAAATTATTGGAAGATGTAGGGTAATATATATATACAAGGTTGATGATAACATGGATCCTCTGACAATGGCTAGAGCGCTCCGAGGAAGCTGTCGTTTCTGCAACCAACCAGGGCTCGGCATCAATGGTGTCTTCCAACACGTTACAGACATGTTTATCCACTGTGGGATGGTATCAAATGGTGGAGTGAACAGATCTCATCTTGGTTGTTTGTTCTGGTCTGCTGGTTCCTGTGGAAATGGAGGAATGGATCAATCTTCCAGAATTCTAGGAGGCCTCTGAAATCCTTTTTGTTTCGTATCATGGCCAATCATGACCTCTCGGGCTGAAATGGACCTGGATCCTTTTTCATGTGTCTTACTTTCATATGTTTTGATTATATGTTTATGTACAGTTTTTTGTGGAGGACATGTTTTTTCTCCAAATCTCTCCAGTTTTATTATGGATCTGTGTTATGCACAAATCTGTCTATCTATTTGACATTGAGCTGTTACGCTTTCCTTTATTGGGGTCATCAGGCTATTTTTGTGGCTCCTTTGGATTTCTCACTATCTTTATCTTTCTATGTAACACAGACCTTTATATTATCTTAATATAAGCAATTATGGTTTTTTCTTATGAAAAAAAAGATATATATATACAAGGTTTCTTAATTTTGATTTGTGTTTTTAAAATCAAATTCCGTGTCAATACAAGCACAAAACGCCTAAATGCTTGCAACTCTCCACCAATTATGCTATTGTATTGATAATCTAGTATGATGGTATAGCATTTTCTGATAGAGCAGCGAGGTGAGGCCGTAAGCAGCACGGTGTACGAAGCAAGAGATAGATTACGAGATCCTATACATGGCTCTGTAGGTGCAATCAATGATCTCAAAAGACAGCAGTTAGAGTCCAAAAAGGCGGAGCTACAATCCCAATTGGCTTCCACAAGAGCAGAGCTCGCTGACATGAGTGAAAATCATGCTCATCTCCTACCGCTCATTAAGAGAAATCATGAAGGTTCTGGTTGTTAGTCTTGCAAGTATGTAAAATTACATGTCTTCTTTTGAATGAAAAAATATGACTAGTGTTTGAGGAGTAGTTTTTTCATAATAAACTAGTAAGTTGGGAGCTTATCCTTTTACTCAAAGTTTATGTGTTAATTTGAAATAGTTCAGAGTGAAAGCGTAAATATTTTAATTAATAATTTTGAAAATAAAATCTTTGGATAATGGATGGGTTATAAAAAGATGTTTGTAAGGTAATTGTTATTATAAATTTAATTGCAATTATCTTATGATAAATGGTAGATAAAAATTTACTACTATAGTATTTTTAAGTAGGTATTTAAAAATATTAGTAGGTGGTGAAAAACAAATTATTTGTTAAGAAAATATTCTTGGATGAGTTTGATGAGCCGAAATAGTTCCTCTTTAATTGAGGATAAATATAATTTGGTTGATTGAGTTTGATAGACATAAATAATTTTCTCTTTTAATTGAGAGCGAAGATCAATTTGGTTGAATGAGTTTGTTGCACATAAATAAATTGCTTTATTAATTGAGGATGAAGATTCAATTATCAAATTTAAAATTGTAAATGAGAAAGATGAAAATCAAATTCTTCTCATCTGAACACATTCTCATTTTGATTTTCTTAAATATTATTAAATTCGAGGGTTTTTTTAAGTGTACACCACCTTAATCAGGGTAGATCCACTTTATTTGTCTAATAAAAAAAATATTCTAAAATGTTTAAACTTTTTGAAAAATTTTACACATTTTTAAAATATATTTTCAGAAATTTAGTCTTGGGGCATCTTAATTGGTGATTGAACTAATGTGAAACTTGAGACATCCAAGTTCAACTATTCTTGTTTGTGACCCAGTAAAAAAATTAAGAAATCTAATGTTTCTAAAGTAAATGATTTTTTATAACAACCATTTAAAAAAAAACCATAACTATATCTAATAACTAATTATTGACAACTTATTATAACTCATAATTCATTGTGTCCTATTTATTATTATAGCTAAGTAATGCAAATGCTTTAGGTCAATAATTGTTTTCTTGCTTAATGTAAAGGGTTTAAACTTTAACCTAAACATAAATATCTAAACAACATAAATCATCACTAAAATTATGATTTATTAAATATAAACAAATTTCATAATTTCAAAACTCATTGAAATTTCATTATAAAATTAATTTAAACAATACAAATTTATATTATCAATAATTCGAACCTACAATTCCCTTTCCTAATACATAATATACATAAATATTAAAAAAAATCAATCTCTTCCTAAGAGTAATCGGCCTCGCTCCTCTCATGTTCTCTTCTCCTCACTTCATGCTTTCTCATTCACCACCTTTTTTATTTTAAAAGTGATTAATCCGCGTGACTCCTTTCATGTCTTCTAATATTTTTTTTCTTTTCCTAAATGTAATCCACCTAACTCCTCTCATATTTTTTTTCTTTTCCTAAATGTAATCCACCTAACTCCTCTCATGTTCTCTCTTCACTCCAGAGTTTCTCATTCATATTTTTTGTTTTGTTTTAAATTTGAATAATCCACCTAATTCCTTTTATGTACTCTTCTCCTCACTCTATGCTTTCTCATTTACATATTTTTGTTTTAAATTTTATTTTAGTTTTACTACATTATAAATAAATTTATTTAATTTTAAACAAAAATTAATTTAATTTAAGAAAATTATAATTTTTTTAAATATTTAATAATTTTTAAATAAATATCTACCTAAATATTAATTAATTAATAATTTATTATAATAAATAATTAAATATTACTTTCATTTAAAAATTTAATATAATCCTCACAACCTTCAAAATTATTATTTTTTCATGCTATAGGAGTATTTAAAATATAAATCCTCACCAGCCCTCAAATATTATATTTTCTTCATGCATATAGGTTAGCTATTTTAATGGAAAAAAATTTAAAATAGAAAAGCATCCCTTAAAAAAAAACCTAGGAATTATAACTTAAAAACCACACATTTAATTTTGAGAAAGCAAGGTCATGCGAACCTTTGTAATTATTTTCTTAAATATTTCATTTTTTATTATATTATAATAAACATCCATGTCAAATTCAGTCTGATAATCATATTCTTAAATATTTCAATTTTTTATTTTATTGTGATATAAGTCCATGTCAAATTCAAATTCTCTTCTTCTTTTATTGCTTTCGCTCATGGCAGCTAAGCTTCATGGTTACATTACAAAATTCAGGTGGCTTTGCTACTCTATTTATAACCCCTATCATCGCATAAACATAATATGAGAGAAGTTTTAGGTTTTCTTTGGTGGAGTAATATAAGTTAAGTTTAGTGGTTGATGAAGAAGAATGTAACATTCCTAAAATAACTCATGGTAAAATAAATAAATAAAAAGTTACAGTTCAGTTATGAAAACTAATTCTAAATAAGGATGAAATCAAGAAAGGAGGAAAAACTGTTTGATAGAACTGCGGGATGCGGAATAGGTTGAAAAAGTATTTCAGTTGTGAACTTGTGGATGGATGTCACACCGTTATGGGTTTTTTGAGGAATCTTTTAAGCTCGAGGCGGAGGGCTTTTTAGTTCGGGGGTCCGGCGAAACTGGCTCTTTGTTTTGTGGCATGCGATGGCCCGAAGGTCGAGTGTTTTACCTTGCTTTCTTTCAGGATAGGGGTTTATGGTCTTAGCACAGCAACCAGAGTATGGCTTGCTCCACAGTATCGTCAACCCGCCATGATGGGGTCTATTTTTCTCCGGTAGACCGCTCCTCACTGCATAAGGGCTTCAGTTCGCCTTTATAAAGATTCAAGTAGAAATGGGTTTCGAACCCGGTCCAAAAGTGCAGGGTTTTGTAATTTCCGGTTGCAACTAAAGTCAAACGTTTTTTGTAATAGTTTCAATCTAATAAACCGATCCTTTGGAAGGAAAGTGATGCGTGCAGCGGTTGGAGGTCTTAGGTAAAATAAAGAAGGAAATTACGGTGGAAAGATTTATGAATTTCTTGACATTCGTTGGGAAAAACTGGAATGTTAAACCTGGGAAGCGAGCGCCTACGGCAGAGATTTCATCAACCACCAACCTACCAGAAGGTTTTTCAATGGGAGACTACAATAGAGTTGTCGAAGGAAAGAGATAAGTTGATCTCTTGAAACATTCTTTGTTTATGTGTAGAAAAAGAACATTAAATTATATGTTTTCTTGGTAGGAAAATATGTTGATGCATGTAGTAAAAGAATGATCAAATTATATGTTTTCTTGGTAGGAAAATATGTTGATGTATGCAGTAAAAGAATGATTAAATTACATGTTTTCTTTGTAGGAAAATATGTTAATGCATGCGGTAAAAGAATGATTACTTTATATGACTTATTGGTAAAGAAAATATGTTAAATATTGATTATTCTGTATGTTTTCTTGGTAAAGAAAATAGGTAATTCCTCTTAGAAAGACTACATGTGAGTCTTGTGTGTAAAATGCTTGTCTCTCGTCATTTTCTTGGAATAAAATCCTTGTTAAATATAGCCAAAATATGTTCTTGAGAAAAGAAGAATAAGCATATAAACATCCTGAGGACATAGCGTGAAAAGTGACCAAGTTTTCTTGAATTAAAATAAGTATTTTTATAAAAGTTCTTGAAAAAGGATATATGCTAATGGCATTGCGATACGAGCTAATTTCTAAGTTCATGTGAAATATTTATCCATTACATGCATGATCTAATTAGCTAGTGAAGTTCTTCTAGGCTCATAGATATTTATTTCTATAGTTTTCCTTTTAGGAAAGTGTGCATACTTCATGTATGAAGATGATGGATTTTATGAGTAGATTTCTTGAAACAAAAATAGAGTTTCCTATTTTTGAAAGATATATGAATAGTGTTCATATCATATCAAGAACCCTACTTGTTTCATGAAAATATTATGTGCATTGAGTAAAAGTAATTGTGTTAGGAAAGGCACATGTTGCATGCACGTAAGGGTAGCTATTGTGATTTTGTGTGTACATAGAGAAAGTGGTCATGTTAACTTTCTTGGAAAATATAATCTCTTGAAAGATTGTCTTGTTAGATGAGTTGTGTTGACTTCTTGACTTTGATGCATAAAGGGTAACTTAACCTTGTTTTTGTATCTTGATTTTTATCCATAAATATGGATATCTTTAATAATTTCTCGAAAGGGAAGTTTGAGAATCCTTCATATAGGAATATAGTGAAATGAGGTTATAATGATTTCCCTTAAGAAAGAATTATGTAATTGTTTACATCAAATGTTGATAGAAATCTAGAAAAGGGATTATGTGTTGCATAATTTCAAGGAGGGCTCTTATGATGGCTCTTATGATAAGCTATTGGATGCGTAAAGAAAAGTCAATGTGTTCTAAAGATATATTCTTTGTATGGCTAGAGGAACTACTGGGCCATATTTCTTTAGGAAAATGATAGGTGATTACTATTATGCTCACATAACTATTATCTTAGCTTCTTGTTGAATGAGATGTGTATGCACACGAGATTTGTGTTAGCTTTCTTTAGAAAGGATATATATCTCATGCAGGAAAAGACTACAGGTTGTGTGAGAATGCTTTATATATTTTCGCATGGCATCAAAAGTGGATAGCTAAGGGACTAGTTCTTTTGACAAAGTTTATGTAAATTTTCATGCAAGAAGATTATAACTGATATTTTAGTTAGTCCCTTCAAAGGAATGCCTTAGTGCTTGTGCCCTTTAAGAATATGTGCAGTGCTAGTTAATATGATTATTTATAAATGTAATCATGATGTAAATGTTGATAATGAGAACATGGACTTGTAAACTAATGTGTTGTATGTTTTAAAGGGAAACATGGAATTGTAAAACTAATGATTAGTTCTCCTAAAGAGAAATATGCATTAGTGTGAATAAGCATTGTGAAAAGTAGAATAAGAATTTATTTGAATATATGTACTAGTTAATTAGTATGTTATGCTTGCTCATGCATATGAGTAGATGTTAAAAGATCTCTTTTAGAGGTTGATTATTGATTCATTAATATGGTATATAATCTTGTTGTCAAAGCTTGTTGACAACAACATTGACAGGAAACAATGGCGGTTGGTGCCAAAGAAAAGTGATGTTTAACATTGTGGTAGGAAAAGGATTAACAGGCCATGCAGATGAGTTAGAGTTGCAGGATCGTCCATTGCTAGAACAATCATGCCACAAGGAATGTTGCATGTGGCAGTATGTAAGGAAAGGGTTTCATGCAAAATGTATTATCTTTTCACTAGTTATGTAATAAATTAATGATAATTCATTGTAATGATTTCAGAACAATGGTTAAGGGATGGAATCTCTTATGAGTCATTGAGTGAGAGGTGAAAACCCTCACGAGCATTTAATAATAAAATTAAACGTTTGTTGGTTTTCACCCTACGGGGTTTCCAGGGTATATTGGTGTTCAATGGTGTGATTGCCTTTTGTGTCGGTTTGATGATGTTGAATCCTTGACGATGATGATTCTTTATTTGATGTGATAATCATAATGTCCAAAGTATGTGATTAATTTGTAGGTAAAGGAAAATCATAAAATGGATGCAATGTTCATGAGACAATTTATGTTATTACACTACCACATTGGTGGTTAATGGTTATGCAATTGGTTATGCAACTTGTTGTCTTTTACTGCAATTTACTTGATGTATTAATGAACATTATATCTGATGGTTATTGACGAATTGAGGAGTTTTGATTTGGATAATTACTTGTGGGTAATTTGTATAAAGAAAATTTAACTCCCTACTTTTACATGCGAGGTTTCCAGGGTATGTGACAAGTGGTATCAGAGCTAAAGGTTGCAGTACTGGCGCCTTTGGGAATTGGTAAGCGGAGAAGAAATTGAGGTACGCCACCAGTGGCATTAACTCAGGTATGTGTTTAACCATTCACATATTGATTTATGTAGTACACTACTTTCGGCATGATATGTGTGATTCATGTTTATAACTGCTTTGAGTAGTAAGTAATAAAGTTGTTGCATAACTATGTTCACGACATTGTATTCCTGATGTGGATAAAAGACAATGAAACCTTTGTCGCACTTAAGAACAATATTGAACACTCATTGATGAAAGTGACAATCAACTACCCACTTTTGATTTGCAAATATGGCAATAACAATGATGCATTTATTAAACAAGATTGAAGTTGCAATGAACTAATTTTAATTAGTCAATGCATGAATGTAAAATACGGGGATGTCCTTGGATTTGACGATATAATGTTTTAAAAATACGTTGTAAGAACCCCTTTAGATATTGGAAATATACAATAAGTCAAGTAGTGAGACTTGATTGTAATAACTAATTTTTGATTCAGTCTTGTCATAGATGCATGAGGATGATTGGTAGTTGAGATTGGTTAGTATTGTATGACTAACCAATAGAACTTATATGCCTTAATTGCATTGGATTTAGGATTATTACAATTCGTAAACAAGTGATGGTTTTATTGGTGTCACACGCGTAGAATGTGTGTATGATGATTCTTACTCTCTCTGTGCTATAGTTCCAATTTTTTATGAGAAGAGTTCTTAATTTTATTCACCATGAGAATTCTTGATGAATAGTATATGCTTATGTCTTAATAGGCTTAATGATGTTTCCCCCTAATTCTTTAAGATTCAATAGCACGGTATGTGTTTATGTTAATCATTACTTGTTGTGAGATAAAAATCATTTGAGCATCTATTTAATGATGGTTGAATTTATCTCTACTATGGGAATGACGGATTTCTTATGCATGTTGCATTCCAGTATGAAGTTAATTGTAGAGGCATGTTTAGTGGGTAACATTTCTAGGGCCCATTCATGGTAGAATTACATGTGATAATTATTCATAAATAGACTACTTGTGTTAATGCAGTTGTCAGTAAACTCTAACTACATTTCCCAACTATAGATGCTTCCAAAGGAAAAGGAAGCAAGTAGAAGGAAGAAGATCGTGCTATAGGAATAGACGGAAAAGGGAAAAGAATCACTAATTCTGGTGATGACCAAATAGCGCAAGCTTTGAGTGCCAGAATCCTGCAGAAGACTCTAATTCTGGTGATGACTAGATAGCGCTTGATGTGCATGTGGGTATTCCCTTGACCATGCTTAAAGAATTGGAAAATGATAACTAAAGTGTGTTGATGTTAATGATTTTCGTAATGTCTCCTTGAAGTCAATATTTTGAAATGGTCACATAGTAGTGATAAGATAGTTGTTGCATCTCACATCAAGTGGTAACTCTGGTGCATGTGTGACACTTAGGGGATCATGCTTCTAATTGCATAAGTAGAGGAATTGCTTCCGGTAAGAGTAGTTTAATTTGTTAGTTATGCAAGTTGAACCAAGGGTTGGTCAGAACACCTTGATTATGCTTAATTATATTAATGATGCATGGCCAATGCTGGCCATAGTAAACGTAAGATAATACGCCATTAATGACGATTTGGATTCAGAAAACAGATTATGGGAAATTGGAAATGTTTAGATCATTAACTCAACTATTTTTGACAATTATACTTGCATATGCTTTTATACATGATGATATTGTATGCATGAAAAAATTTGGAAATTGAATACTTGTTAACTGATGCATATTTATAACTAACGTTGTTGATGGGATTGAGTAGAGGTAGCTTAATGGCAACAAGAAAACTCATCACATAAATCGTTGCAATGTGAATTGCAATTATAAATGAGAAAGAATAAAGTTATATGATATGCATGAATTGTGTTACTTGGAAAATTTGAATGCATACAACATGTATGATAGATATGTTTCCCATCAATCTAGATGTTGTGGACCCATGATGAGGGTTAAGTGTAAATGCGTGGTGTACATGCATTTTTATTTTGTTAATGATAATATACATATGGTTCATTACGTAAATTGCTTTGGGAAAGAGTAATAAAAGAGAAATTTAACATGCCAGACAATTGCAAATAGTGGGTTGATGGCAATTACCTGCCCGGAGGGGTTGATGGTACTTGTCTGCCCAGATTGAATGACTTGGGTTGATGGCAGCTACCTACCCGGAGGGGTTGATGGTACTTGTCTGCCCAGATTCAATGCCTTGGGTTGATGGAAGTTACCTACCAAGAGGGGTTGATGGTACTTGTCTGCCTGGATTTCCTCTCCCTAGAGATCAATGATCTCAATAAGGGAAAAGAGTTTTTCAAGATGGTGAAGAGGGTAAAAATCCTAAAGCAACTCTGTTGATTTGGAGCCTGTTGGAGGAGGCCCGAAATTCCTCATAGACGGGACGCTGTCAGAGGAATAGGCAGGACGCTGCCAAGAGGAATCCTATATTGGACCCTATGTGGTCATTGGAATTCTTGATCTGGTTGGCCAGTGGAATTCCATGATAGGCCTGGTAAGGTCTCTATCAAAGAAACTGTCTGGATGTGAAAATGACTCGACTTGGTTGTGGAAACCAGTTTCCATGGGTTGGGAATTCTTTAGCCTATTGTGGTTCTCATAGCTAAAGGAATTAACTAATCGGCTATATGTTGTGTTAAAAATGAATTTTACATATAGTTGTGTGAAATATGTTATACACATTTAATAGGAAATGAGCTTAGTGCTCAATAAGGAGTTATTGGAAATTTTAATTCCTTTGTTGTATTATTAATCTTGTGAACGTCTTGGTAGGGGCTAAGAAAATTTTCACTTGATGCAGTGATTGACTGTTTTGATGATTAGAGAGCTAGGTGCTCTTTTGGTACTTTTAGAAGTACTCTGTGGATGTCTTTAGTTAGTCCCTTCAAAGGAATGCCTTAGTGCTTGTGCCCTTTAAGAATATGTGCAGTGCTAGTTAATATGATTATTTATAAATGTAATCATGGTTTCAATGTTGATAATGAGAACATGGACTTGTAAACTAATGTGTTGTATGTTTTAAAGGGAAACATGGACTTGTAAAACTAATGATTAGTTCTCTTAAAGATAAATATGCATTAGTGTGAATAAGCATTGTGAAAAGTAGAATAAGAATTTATTTGAATATATGTACTAGTTAATTAGTATGTTATGCTTGCTCAAGCAGATGAGTAGATGTTAAAATATCTCTTTTAGAGGTTGATTATTGATTCATTAATATAGTATATAATCTTGTTGTCAAAGCTTGTTGACGACAACATTGATAGGAAACAATGGCGGTTGGTGCCAAAGAAAAGTGATGTTTAACATTGTGGCAGGAAAAGGATTAACGGGCCATGCAGATGAGTTAGAGTTACAGGATCATCCATTGCTAGAACAATCATGCCACAAGGAATGTTGCATGTGGCGGTATGTAAGGAAAGGGTTTCATGGAAAATGTATTAGCTTTTCACTAGTTATGTAATAACTTAATGATAATTCATTGTAATTATTTCATAACAATGTTTAAGGGATGGAATCCCTTATGAGCCATTGAGTGAGGGGTGAAAACCCTCACGAGCGTTTAATAATAAAATTAAACGTTTGCTGGTTTTCACCCTACGAGGTTTCCAGGGTATATCGGTGTTCAATGGTGTGATTGCCTTTTGTGTCGGTTTGATGATGTTGAATGCTTGATGATGATGATTCTTTATTTGATGTGATAATCATAATGTCCAAAGTATGTGATTAATTTGTATGGTAAAGGAAAATCATAAAATGGATGCAAGGTTCATGAGACAAATTATGTTATTACATTACCACATTGGTGGTTAATGTTTATGCAATTGGTTATGCAACTTATTGTCTTTTACTGCAATTTACTTGATGTATTAATGAACATTATATCTAATGGTTATTGACGAATTGAGGAGTTGTGATTTGGATAATTACTTGTGGGTAATTTGTATAAAGAAAATTTAACTCCCTACTTTTACATGTGAGGTTTCCGGGGTATGTGACAAAGAACAATCTGGTCCAAAGTTGAAATTTTAGATTTAGAAGTAATTGAAATTTTAGATTTAGAAGTCAGTTACACGGTTTAATTTTTTTATTAGATTTAGAAGTCAATTACACGGTTTTAATTTTTTTTTTTGAAAAGTAAATAATACATTGTATTTTATAAAATTTATTAATAATTTATCAATTGAATTTTTTATTATATATATTCATATCAAAATAATAAAAATTATTCTTTTGGTTGAGATTTTTGAGTTTCTGTGTTTAAATCTTTATAGAAAAAATTGTAGTTAAATCTTGATTTGTGTTATTTAAGCTAGTTTTTGAATGTATATATATGTTCAACACCCTTAAAAATCCGTACGGGCACTTTTATTGGGCATGGGTTACCCATTAAACTTGTGATTTCAATGAATTCCCAACTGGAAAAATCAATGAGAAAAACTTCCAAAAATTACACTAAAAAACTTTGATAAAACACTTTAAATTCTATATATTCTTTTCAAATATAACATAAATATTAATCTAATTATTATGACAATAATAATAAAAATAAAATGAAATATTAACCCAAAATTTTACTAGACTTCATCCTCACTGAAAATTTTATAAAAAATATACTAAACACTAACCCTCGCCCACCCTCACCCTCATATAATCTGGCCCATATTTCATCCCCTCTCACCCTTATTTTTGCCGGATGTTACGAAAGTAAAATAATAAATATAATTTACCCAAAATGCCCCCCAAAAAAAAATCATAAAATATCAATAAAACTGTAATGCCCCGGAACTGATGTAAATATTTAATTTGTACTGTGGTAAACGGAAGACTAAACACTAAACACTAACCCTCACCCACCACTGATGTAAATATTTAATTTGTACTGTGGTAAATGGAAGACTAAACCCTAAACATTAACCCTCACCCACCCTTACCCTCATATAATCTGGCCCATATTTCATCCCCTCTCACCCTTATTTTTGCCTGATGTTGCGAAAGTAAAATAAGAAAATAATAAATATAATTTACCCAAAATGCCCCAAAAAATAAAAAAATCATAAAATATCAATAAAACTGTAATGCCCCGGAACTGATGTAAATATTTAACTTGTATTGTGGTAAATGGAATACTACTGAAACATTACTAATAGTTGAAATATAATAAAATTGTTTTCTTTTGTTTAAGTAATGTTTCTTTAAAGTTGGAACTTCCCAAGAAAAGGGGAAGGCCAGACAGTTGTGGAATTCCCGAACCCTAACCGTCTTTCCTTAACTGGAAGGGGTTTCCAGAGAAAACGAAAAAGGAGAGAGAACGGGAGGGGGGTCACTGTGCTGTAGAGACATGCAGGGAAGGGAGAAGGAAAAATGTTGGCTAAGTCTGGTGAGGACCAGATAGCCAATCACTGAGTGCAGACAACTTGCTAAAGGACAATGGTCCTGAAAGAAGCACGGGGGAGATTCAGTTCCTGTAGGACGAATCTCGCGGATGGGAGGCAAATTAGAAGAAATTGGAAAGAGGTAATCTCAGTTTCTCATAGATAAGCAAATCATCTGAAAAACCAAGTAAGCAACTGAACTCTGTAGAATATGTTTTTTAACAGAAAAAAAGAAATTGAGCAGGAAACGGTAGTTGAGATGAAATTGCATAACTCTGTTCATTATTAAAGAAAATTTCAGTGTATTGTGGTCTAAATAGCATTTGTGTGTTGCATACTCTATTAAAGAATAAAACATAGAAAAAACAGTATTGGAATACGAAGAGAACGACAATGAATTAAATCGCTATTTACTAGAATTTATTATTCATTGACATTGGAAGAGTTATTTCTAGAAAACATAGTAACCCTAGCCATAGTAAATCAAAATTATAGAACCAGAAACAATGGAAGTAATATGCACCAGAGAACCCTGCTATGGTCTTCCTGATAAAAAAGGAAAAAGAACTGTATTTTGTGATACGGCTAGCAAATGGAACATTCATGAAACAAGAAACGATGTATAACCCTTCAGACTTGTTCCTTTAATTACCTATGGAGCGAATCATTGGAGGAGTCAACCAACCTTATTGAATCAATCGAGGTAATTGTTCACTCGTGTATGGAAAGAAAAGGAGTGAAGCAGTTCGTAGAAATAATTCATAAGAAAACGGGTTATTTAATAGAGGTAAGTATCATCGCCTGAGCGTGAAAACCATCCTTCCCGTCAAAGACTCGTAGACAACCAGAACTTTTGTCTCAGGAACCATAAGGGTATTCCCTTCAAAACTTAACTGGGCAAAAACGATTGGTTAGAATTCTAGACATCAAATCACAAGAACTCGGGATTTTTATTCTAGTAGCCAGAACACTGGTTAAACTAGGACATGATTTTTAATAAATTAGCAACAATAAGAAACAAATACACTTATAACCCGAACGTTTTCCAATATGCGACACCGAGAGGCACGAAAATTCCAAGCTGAGTACAGGAAATAGTCATGCTTGTTACTCTGTTATCAAAGACCTCAGATATTGTAAATAACGGTAAGGAATTAAGAAAAACGAAGACCCGATAATCATTTCGAATTAAGCCTAATCAATAATTGCAGAATAAAAGAATTATAGTCACAGAAGAAGAATAACAGAGTAAATACCTATATAAATATGTACAGTGCTCAACATATATGACTGTCGCGGCATAGCTGAAATAAACTACAGAAAACACAAATGCAACGGGAGGTCCGGTATGACCCAGTTCCGTATTTTACATACAATCACATTATAGACAATCATTGTATTGTGTATTAGGGTCTTTCCCCTCTATTCAAGAGTTCATTGTCTGTAGAAAGGAAAATACCAAAACATAACAATGAAATAATTTAACTACGGAAAATACAATGATGTTTGAGTAAATTACTCCAAGTAGTCCCATCTCAGGACCGCCAAGAGCCTCAAACTTAAATCGTATTTCAGTTCACTACTACCCTGGACTATGCTGAGAACCCTAAGACACATTACAGAGGATTACATATCTGGAGGAAAGGGAATCAAAATAGAGATGAGCTAATTGTAGCATTTGATTCCGAGAACCACAGAGAAACCTCCATTGTTGATGAGAATCCTCTTTGCGCATGAAAAGCTTACCCAGAACAAAGGAAACCGCTTGCGAAAACAACTGTGCGGATATTATATTGCTGAGCCTTGACCTCATTACCTCCTTCCTGCAAACACAAAAACAAAATTGAGATTAGAACCCGAATCGATACAGAAACAATCAACTGTAAAAAGAAATATGAGTGTGATAAGCAACAGTAGGGAACGAAACCTGGTATAAGGTCGAACCATCCAGATACCAAGGATGGGCTCAGGTTGCACTAAAAATCCTCTGGCAGACATCTGTTTACAGGAAGGGCTCACAGAGCGAAGGAGGGAAACAATGAACCAAATCAACGAGAAAAGTAAAGGCTGAATGAGGCATAAACCCGATATGGCAGTGGAGTAGTCCTTGAATCGGATCCAGGCTGTCGGATCTGGAACCTTCATCCTTAGTCATCGATGGAGTGGGAAGCCCAAGGTTGCAGTGGGAAACCCAAGGTCGCAAAACCCAAGCCTCACCTGTCGGCCACGTCAGTCCGGACAATCATATAGTTAATGACGTATATTAACATTAGTGTTTTTTTAAAGATTTACATTGTAATATCTACAGGCAATAGTACCCGGATGTAACCCATAATTTATTTGTCGGCAGTGGTAAGTATGTGTTATAAATGCAGTTAAACTATAATCACATGGGTGCATCGCACTGTCAATGAGACACGTCAACTGGCATCAATAATTTTTTTAGTATTTTTCACTGTATAGTTGGAATGGAGTGTTACAAAAACACTACAAAGTGACCTAAAAAGCCCCGGATATAACAAGAAGAGCACTTTGAATCTCCTTCCAGAAAATTCTTCAAAATGATCGCATACTTTAAAGTTTATTCAACCATCTTTTACTAATCATGGCATACTTTAAATTTTATTTTACAATGTTTGACCTAAAATTTTATAGGTTCAAAAGGTTCATTTAAAAAAATAGCTAAAGATATTGAGAAAGATTTTTATTTTTAATATTTTGAAATTAAAAAAAAAAAAATATATATATATAATATATATATATATATATATATATATATATATATATATATATATATTATATATATTATAATTTAATCTTTTAACTTTAAATAAAATAATTAAATTTTAAAAAAGGGCAAAAAAATTCTAAATTTTAAATCTAATAAACAATATTATTTTTAATCATTCTTAACGTAATTGAAATTTCATTAAAAGTCTATAAACGTAGCATGCAATAATTTTTTTTTTTAATTTATAGTTTAAAACTTCGTAAAAACTAAATGTTATCATTTTAATTTAAAATAAATATTAATTCGTGATTAATATGATTTTTTAAAAGGTAATTAAAATAGGAGTCGTCGAGGTGGAGGAATTGTGAGGACGATCAAAAGTGGCATAAATCTGTGCAAAAAAATTTCAAAAAATCTTGTAGAGGCACTATTTGAATAGTGCTTTTGATGGTGGAAATGGATTCACTGCCATCAAAAACCTCTAGAACACCTAAAATTTTGAAGTTTAACAACTATAACTTGGATTTACAAAAATCCTTGCCAAATTTTTTTCTAAATATAACTGGAATTTCCATAACTTTCCGAGCAATTCCTCCAACTAAATACACTACCACATTAAAATAACTTAAAATAAATAAAATAAAAATATTAACATCATCTTTAAATTTTGATTTTTTTATTAAATATTATAATTTTGATTTTAAAAAATAATATTAATTCTTATCCTAATAAAATAATATCATGTTAAAATATT
>APFE031216707.1:0-17261 GCA_000404065.3 Pinus taeda | reverse complement strand
TACCGTGAATCACAATTTTATTAAAACAACCCCACTGAAAAAAATACATAAAAAGCAGAGTTGGATAAAACCAGTTAGATACCGTGAATCACAATTTTATTAAAACAACCCCACTGAAACAAATACATAAAAAACAGAGTTGAATAAAACCAGTTAGATACCGTGAATCACATATTTATTAAAACAACTACACTGAAAAAAAAAACGTCACTACCAGAGTTGGATAATTATTTTTACTTTGCATTGATGTACTTAACATATATGCTGTTGCTTGTGAATATAGTGGTTGCGTAAGCTCTATCCCCGTTCACGAATGTGGTCCTTCAAATGGTAAAACCCATCCAAAAACCAATAGTATATTGATCCATCACCTCTTCGACTTTCGGTTGGCAGCAAATTATCCACCGGCCATTACTGCTAAATCTTTGAAGTGACTGCTTAGACAGCGTGAAAGCGGTACTAGGTGTGAGATGCCAAATTGCACGTCGGTTTATCCACCAAAAAAGCAAAATGTTATACACTTTTTTCCCATGATTTGTCGGTCAATTACACAAATATTAACAACCAATCATTGATCCATTTAGTGCATGTTATTATTAACATCTAGAGTCGTTTATTTAGATGGAGGTCGCTATAATTTAGGCAAAAAAAATTCAAAAAATCTTGTAGATGCAGTATTTGAATCATGTTTTTGATGGTGGAAATGGATTCAGCACCATCAAAAACGTTTAGGACACCTAAACTTTTGAAGTTTAACAACTATAACGTGGATTTACAAAAATCCTTACCGGATTTTCTCTAAATATAACTGGAATTTCCATAATTTTCCGGGCAATTCCTCTAGCTAATTAGACTATGACTTAACATACATACTTATACATCATGATTTATTTTCAGACTAGTTTTCCATAATTTTCCGGGCAATTCCTCTGGCTAATTAGACTATGACTTAACATACATACCTATACATCATGATTTATTTTCCGACTAGTTCCATAGCTCTGATTGTAGGCTCCACCACCTCTCCCACTCCCACAGGCTCCTCTGCTCCAACTTAGTCACTTGGATACACTTAATGCAAGTGGATGTAGTTAATGCAAATGGATTGTCACTTGAATGTACTTAGTGCAAGTGGATGTAGTTAATGCAAATGCACTGTCACTTGAATATACTTAATGCAAGTACGCCCCTGCTTCTGAACGACAGACGGATATCTCGGACAACTCGCAACACTTGGCAGCGCCTCCAGATGGCAACACTTCAGCCCACAGGGAGAAAGTGGACGACACGTGGATGGGCTATCCTTGCCCTATTGAAGAGGAGGTTTCAGAAACGACTCCGATGTCTGAAGAATTCTGGGTTTTGGGTGCTGCTCTGGTTCTCTCTATTTTCAATTTCTTTTTGTATCGCCTATATGGCTACTGTCTACATCTCTCTATCTTAGGCTTATAGCCAGGTTATAGTGTCAATTTTTTGTCTTTGCATTTATGCTCAGATACAGTTGGGCAGTTCAGTAAGTTTGGTTCTAGATTACAAGTTGTTTTTTGTTTCAGGGTTTTTGTATCAAGTTAATTCCAATTTTGGGACTATCTATCTGCATGGATAAAATTTCTTGTACCTCCTATGAGACCATGACTACTCTGTAAATATTTTTTATTTTTTAATAAAATTAGTCTTTACCCAGAAAAAATAAAACAATAAATACTTAATGCAAGTGGATGTAGTCAATTCGGCCTGGAGTATGCCGTAAAACTGCTTCTGCTTGGCTAAGAGCTCGTCTTCCTCGGACGTAAGGAAACAGGTTAACGGCCCAAGACCCAGAGGCATCTGGCAGGACTGAAAGCCTGCTCCCTTACGGACCACCAGCGGGTTATTACAGGTGGCGTGGTTTTCCTTGATAATGGTGATGAGTCAAATCCAACATTCGCGGATAGCAGCGAAAGATGGCTGTCCTCACTGTTGGTTTGACACCTGAGTTTGATAGATTTTGCCACCTTCGAAAGAAAAAAATGGATGTAGTCAATTAAAAATAAAATAATATTCCTAACTAAAAATAAAATTTGATTTTTTGAAAAAGGGAATAGGATCAAATTGCAAGACCTTACCTTACCCTGAGCGTGATGGAAACTTCCGATGTCGGTTGCAATAAGATTCGACTCAAAGGATAGGTGAACAACGTTAGATGACCTAAACTAATTTTATAGGAGAATCGATACATTGAAGATAGATGTGTTATTATTTATAGGTACATTTAATGTATTTATGTCTTGATGTACATACGTTAGATGGTGTAAAATTGTTTTATAGGAGAATCGATATGGTGAAAATAGATGTATTATTATTCATATTTTCATATAATAAATTTAGAGGAGAGTCGACATATTGAAGGTAGATATATTATTATTTATATTTTCATTTAATATATTGAAGATGTAGATTTATTTTATGTAAATTTATATATTAAATAAGAATTTAAATTTTATTAAATTGTATTTATTTAGATTAGTTTTCTAATACACTTCAAGGCGTTTTTTTTTTCTAAAATTGGGAGGCTAGGCTTGTTATCTTTTACATTTTCATTTCAATGTATTTTGGCATGGTTTATTTTATTCAAAAATTATTGTAAAATGGACATTTTGTTAATAAATTTTCTTTATTATCTAATAAATATTATAATAATAGTGAGAACTTATCATGGGAATGTTTAGAATTGGAATAATCTCAAATCCCTAGAAAATTGGTGGGTGGGGAGCCCTCAAAAAAGTAATGGACTATTTTGCTAAATAAAATTTGCTTTTATATAAATGAATGTTATAAATAATAATGAGGAACTTATCACAAAAGATCTTACTAGAATTGGAATAATCTCAATCCCTAGGAAATTGGTGGGCAGTGAACCACTTTGCACGAACATAATTTCTCAAATTTATTAAAAGCCAATGCAACCTAAAAAACTGGGTAATACACTACATCCATTGATAAACACTTCACCACATCACTGATGAAGGCATAAATTTACATATAGAAATAAGTGCTTATGTATATATGCTTATGCAGAAAGAAGAATACATATATCCATTTGCAAATATGAGTTATATAACACATAAGATCTGAAGGCATAAGTTTAACATATAGAAATAAGTGAATATGTATATATGCTTATGTAGAAAGAAGAATACATATATCCATTTGCATATATGAGCTAAATAACATACAAAGATACACACACCCAGCTAAAAGTGAAACAGAAACAAATGGAGGTCCACATTAACCAATTATGACTACCCATGATCTCCCAGTGGGTCGCTTGGAGGTCCACATTAACCAATTATGAATTCTTAACAATAATTATTAGGTGGATGCTAAGGACTTAACTTCCATGAAATATTTTAGAATTTTCATAGTAGTATACACAAATCAATGATTGAGATTTATCTCCTAAGTAGTTATGTTTTTTCATCATTTTAATTAAATTAATTAATTAAAAAAATGTTATATTAACAAGTGTCATGTGAAATGAATTATGTTTTTTTGGGCATGTAGTATTGATAAATCATATAGTAAGCCCATGATATTGTAACAAGTATTTTACAAATTTAAGAATTTCCCAGATAAAGTTGAGATAAATATGTTTAATTATTTTTTAATATCTAAATTAAATTAATTTTGTTTTTTATTTATTTTTAATGTTTTTGAAAAGAAATAAAAATAATAATGATAATTTAATTTAAGTTATGGTTAAATTAGATATTTAAATTGATATATGATAATTTTTCATTTAAAGTTTATAAATGTATATATATTTTAATCATTTTTGAATTCTAACCTATAACATTTTACCAAAGAAATTATTAGGCCAGAAGGTAACTCCTCAAATAGAATTGTATTTCTTCATTAAGGTTGCTCATGGTTATGTACAAACAAAGAGAGACTTTGGGGCTTCACTTCCCAGTGTCTCTTCATTTTCTTATTCTCCATTAGTTACTATTTACATTATTTACAAATGTTCACCCAATCCCAATAATTAGGTGTCAACTTTCCACCCTTAATTTGAAGGGATGTTGATGAGTCCAAGCATCATTCTGAATCTTTTGAAATTTTCTTTTCTAGGTGCTTTGGTGAAGATGTCTGCAACCTACTCATTAGTGGAACAATGGCATAGATGGATTGTCTTTGCCTCAAAATCATGTTGAATAAGATGGTATTTTGTATTGACGTGCTTTGTTCGATCATGGAACTTTGAGTTCTTCGCCAACTTTATTTTAGAGGCATTGTCAATCATGAGTGGAGTTGAATGCACTTATTTTACCTACAAATCTTCCAGAATTTTCCTGAGCCACACAATTTCTTTTGTTTCCTTAGTAGCTGCCACATATTCTTCGTCTGTTGTGGAATCTGTTGGAACTAATTATTTGCTTCATCCCCAAGAGACAACACCTGATCCAAGACTCATAGCATAACCTGAAGTAGATACCCCATTTTTTTTTGTCTTCGTCGAAGTCTGAATCAGAGTATCCAATCAAGATGAGGTCGCCCACATGTGTATACTTGAGTCCAAAGTCTTGGATTCATTTCAAGTACTTTAGAACTCTTTTTGTAGTAGACCAATGTCCCTCACAAGGATTTTGCATAAACCTAGAGAGTATTCTAACAACAAATGAAATATCTGGTCTGGTAGTAGTCAGGTAGTTCGAACTTCCTACAAGTTGTTTATACCTTGCTGCATCCTCAAATTCTTTTCCTTCAATGGATGTGAGCTTTAAGTTTTGTTCCATTGGAGTAGTCAAAGTATTGCACTCAACCATGCCAAACTTGTTTGACACATCTCCAATGTACTTCTTTGTAGAGAGGAACATAAACTCCAGATGTTGAGTTACTTCAATACGAAGATAGTAGAGAACATATCCCAAGACAGTCAGTTAAAAACCTTTCCTTGTTTCCTTTTTTATGGATGCAATGTAGCTCTCATTTTTCCCTCTCATCAAAATATGATCTACATATATCATAAGATATACAACTTTTTTGCCAACTTTCTTAACTTGCATCATCAAGATCATAATGTTGGAAGTTGAGTTTCAGAAGATGCTCAATTAACTTTTCATACTAGGCTCACGGTGCTTGCTTGAGGCGATACAAGGATTTCACAAGTTTGTATATTTTATGTTCATGTCCCTTCACAACAAATCCTTCATGATGGGGCTTAAAAAAATTATTTCATATCTCCATTCATGAAAGAATTTTTTACATCCATTTGATGGAATTTCCAATCATTCTAAGCTGGTAAAGCCAAGAGCATCTGTATGGTAGCCCATTTTTCTATGAGGAAAAAGACTCCTCATAGTTGACCCCTTCCTTCTGTGCAAAACCTTTTTCCACAAGCCTAGATTTGCATTTGTTAAGTGAGCCATCAGCTTTATACTTGTACTTGTAAACCCATTTGCAGCCAATTAGTTTGGTTTCCAATGGAGGATCGACCGGCTTCTAAGTGTCATTCTTTATCAAGGCATCATACTCCTTTTGCATCACTTATTTCCATTCATCATGAGAAGTAACTTCTTTGAAGGTAGTTGGTTCAAAATTTTTAAACAAATTCAGTTCACAATCATAAGAAACATCTGTATCGAAAGGTGAATTAGAATAATCTATATCACCTCCATTTTTCCTAGTTGAATTTCTTGTTCTTGTCTTTCCAAAATCATCAGGATGAACACTTTCAAGTGTCTTTGTCATCCATTTTGGGGACCTTTCTGGGATGGTCTAGGTTGCTCAATTGACTGAGTTGGGACTGAATCAAGATTGAGTCTTCCAATTCTGTCAATCACATCACTCAAAGTATCATCAATGGCTAGAGCTTCATGTGGGGGAGAGAGTGCCTCAAAAGAACATTCCACGGATTGATCCAGTATAGGGACCCCCCTTCAAGATATGGAATTTGATTATCAAAATTTTGAAATGATTTTGCATGTCTGAATCTATCCAAGCAATCAAGCTGCCACTCAACATCATCGTTAGCTTTGGAATATTCAAGAAAGATTACATCTCTAGATACATCAAACTTCTTATTAACTTCATGATAGACACGATATGCTTTAGAGGTATTTGAATGCCCCAAGAAGATACACTTATGACTCCTTGCACTAAATTTATCTCTTTGTACCTTTGATATCGAGGCATAACAGGTGGAACCAAAGACCCTGAGATGCTTTACCAAAGGAATGTGGCCATACCACATTTCATAAGGGGTCTTGTTTCTAATAGCATTATATGGACATCTATTCTTTACATATACAACACATAGAACTGCATCAACCCAAAACATCAATTTTACATTCTTGAAAAACATCATGAAACGTACTGTATTTAAGATTCTTTCAGCTACTCCTTTTTGTTGGGGATTATAAGGCACAGTTTTTTGATGTTTGATCCCATGTTGGTGAAGATAGTTCTCAAATTCATTTGAAACGTATTATTTTCCATTATGAGTGTGAATAGAGCCAATATGAGATTGTGCATCATTTTCAATCCATGTATGAAAGTTCTTGAATGTTTGAATGTTTAAGGGGGCTACACTAATAATATTGAGGGAATACACTAGTATTATAGGGACCTAACACTTAGTGTGTAATGTGTAACTGGGCGCAAGTGATCAAGTGATCATGCAAAGTGTGATAAGATGTGGATATTCAGTGATCCGTTGTAATATCCTCCTTATTACATTATATTTCAATTATTCCTTCCATGAAAAATAAATGATGTGTGGATAATGGGTTGCTTACTCTTTCTCCTACTACACTAAGTGTGACTAAAGGGAGGTGTAAAACTTACTCTTTTACTAATTAAGCTATGTGATTAGCAAAAACTAGCAAAATAGATTGAAAAATATATGGAATTTGGCCACTTATTTTTCCCTCTAATTAAGCTATGTGATAATTTGCATATAAAAGTAAAAATAAAGATAATCTGATTACCCTACTAAATGATATTAGTAGAGTAATTAAGTAATCTAGAGTACATAAGATGGATTTTGTATATGCACACCTTCTATATATCCATGCATATATGGAAGCATGCATATACATAATACATAATATGCGTATATCTTTTGTATATGGACAACTTCAATATATGTGAATATAATTTGTATATGCACATATCTTCTATATATGTGCACATCTTATGTATCACATATCTTCTGTATATGTGCAACTTCCATATATACACATGTATTTTGTATATGCACAATTTTTATATATTTGCATATACAAAAGTTTTTCATATATAGAAGATATGCGCATATATGGAAGTTGTGGATATACGGAAGTTGAAGTTGTGCACAACTTCTGTATATGCATAGCTTTCGTATATGCGCATATATGAAAGTTGTGCATGTACAGTAGATGCACATATAAAGCCGTTCAAAATATATGAAGGATATGCATATACATAATTTATGGACAGCTTTAGCCACTATATATATGCAACCTCCATATATGGACAATTTTCGTATATGTGCAATTTCTCTATATATGCAAATTTTGTATATGTGCATATCCATTTGCACATATATGGAAGATATGTGCATATTGGAAATTGCGCCTATATAAAGGCTAAATTTTTGTACAATTTTTGTATATGCGCATATCTTTGTATATGTGTGACTTCTGTATATGCAAATATATTCCATGTATGCGCAACTTCAGTATATGCACATATATGGAAACTATACATATATTGAAGAAATGTACAACTTTCGTAATATGCCTATACGCCAACCTCCATACATGTGTAACTTCCATATATTCACGTCTTTTGTATATGTGCATATCTTCCATATATGCATAACTTCTATATATATGCATGTCTTTCGTATGTGCATATCTTTTGTATATCCACGTCTTTTGTATATGCACGTATTCTGTATATGAATATCTTTCTTATATCTTCATATCTTCTATACATGCACATCTTCTATATATGTGCATCTACCATATATGCGCAACTTCCACATATGCACATATAAGGAAGATATGCACATCTACACAAAATGTTCTTATACAAATGATATGCACATATACATAATACATGTTCATATACGAAATATGTGCACATACGAAAGTCGCACAACTTCTATATATGTGCATCTCTTGTATTGCATATCTTTCATATATGCACAACTCATGTGTAACTTTCGTATATGTGATTTAAAGAGGAACCCATTAAGTCACCCATTTAAGTCATTCACCTCACTACTCTCAAACTCTTCAGGAAGCTCCTTCGAATAGATCTTCTCAACGAAAAATTAAAAAATTTCTCCCTAGTTGAGCAGAGATGGGACGTGATATGTGAGAGCAAACATGTGGAATTGTCCCTAGTTAAGAGGGAGTGTTAAAATTATACAACTACAATAAAAATCTACTTTGGACAATTTATTTAATGGAGATGATTTAATTGAATTCCTATTTTATAGAGGACCAAAATTGACCTAAATATCACTCAAATTGGGTAAGGGAAAGTGTACTTATGAAGGAAAGCCCACATATGCACACTTAGACAAGGTTGTCCCTAAAGAAATTTGGACACCCATGGAAGCCTATAAATACAAGTGGCCTCAAGATCATTTGGATATCACCAAGAATCTTCTTCTTATTTTCTTATTGATTGGTTTTCATGAAGCAAGGACGCTAAAGAAGTTCTCAAAGGTCCAAAATTACAGGCTTCATGGTTTGCATTTGATTTAGGGTTTTTGGGCTATAGTCAGAGACTTTTCACTGAGAAATTTCGACCCCAGACATTGGCACACAAGCATCAAGGGAGCGACTGGGCTCCCATATTTTCTTAAACAACTCCTCATGCATGTGACCGACGAGTTTGACTGAAATTGACCATTGACCGAAGTTAACCACAGATGGGAAAAGCTGTCTCTAATATATTCTAACACTAGAAACTCATTTTTGAATTTTATTGGGTTGTATTTCTAGATGGTATTGTATTGGGCTCATTTTACTCTATGTTAAACATTTAATGACAATCTAATAGAAGAAGAATTTCAAAGGGTTTCCCCCTAGTGGGGATTTTACTTGGTCTTTCACGAAATCTAGTGTCTCTTATTGATGTACGCATATACGAAAATTGTGCACATATGGAAGATATATGCATAATATACGAAATACATGTGATGTAGAAAATGTGCATATATAGAAGGTGTGTGACTTTTTTATATCCACATATTTCATATATGTGCATGTATTCCATATATGCACATCTTTTGCATATGCAGATATCTTTCGTGTATGTGTATATATGGAAGTTTCACATATACGAAAGATATACACATATATGGAAGTTGCGCATATATAGAAGATGAGTGCATATACAAAAGATGTGCATATATTGAAGTTGTTGTATATGCATATCAAGGAATTTATACAATGTTTTTGTATATGTGCATATATAGAACTTGTGCATATATGGAAGTGATGCAGCAAAACTGCAACTTTGAAACGATCCTCGGACCTGTGGTTTATTGGTCCAACGCAGTAAATCAAAGGGCTCAAAATTTAAAATCAACACATAATATTGAATTTTACACAATATGTATCCACCAACAAAACTCAAAAATAATTTATTATAAATAAAATATTTACAGGGGAATTATTCACATTCCTCACTCTCACTCTCTTCTCTCCCCTCTCATGCCTTATGGGCTTCTCTTAATTTAAATGGATTAGAACCCAAGTAGGTTCTATAACCCTTAAAAAAATCCAACAATATCTCTCATGATCCCTAAAATCTCTCATCTGAATCCTAAAAATCCTCTAATTCCACTCTTAACTCAACTAATCCTCTATTCTAGGATCCCCTAATCTCTAAGATCTCTATGAGATCTTTATAAGTCTATCATCACTAATATTCTCTCATAATTGAGATTATTTACAATTAAAACCTCTCACACATATATGCCATTCAATTTATTAAAAATATACAAATAAATTAAAACATCACACCCCCTATTCAACCAAATATATAATGATTTCCTGAAGTAGGATGCTCCTGCATCAGAATCCCGATGTAGAAAAGAAAATTTCATAGATTCCTATCTATGAGGTTTGTCACTTTTATGTAGTAATGTGACAGCCACAAGTCTCAATGACTTGCTACCTCCATGATTCCAAACTCTGTTTTGCTGATGGTCCTTCAATATTTCTTTCTAATGTTTTTTACAAGATTGGAATAATAATTCATCGTGATTATAGTTAGGTTCCACATTTAGACATTTTTCTTCCATATGTGCAATATGTTCATGTTCCAAGAACAGTTTCATTTCTTCAATTTCAACTTTATTATCATTCTCTATGCTTCCACTGTGCCAAATTTGTTGATTTCAAGGCATATTTCCACATTCTAACTTTGGATTATCTAACCAATCTTCTAGAAATTTTAACTTTTCTTCAATATTACTCATGTTGACATATGGAATTATTTGATGATTACCAACAATTATTTGTTCACCTTCAACATTTTTAACATTTCCTGCATCCACAAACAAGCTATCAGTTTTTAAAATATAAGACCTTTTGGCCTCATTTGATGCTTCAAGCACCAATTCTTCACAATGAACTCTCTAGGTTTCACCAAATCCTCTTCGTTGTGACTCAATTCCTTTGAGTGTGTCCTTCTCCAATAAATCAATATGAATTTGTTCAGTTTCTCTAAACTCGTTCATCAGTTTGGAATTCCATTTCTTTTGCAATAGGTTCCAACTAACCCGTTTCATCATTCTCCATCCATAACTTTTGTCTTCGTTCTCTTTTCCTTGTAGCCATTCTATTAGTATGTCAAGTCGCACTTTCAATTCCTCAATTTATTTCTTCAACTTCTCTGGTGAAATTTATCCTCTTCACTGTCACCTGTGACAACTAACACTTTGACGATACTTTAGGTGTCGAGCTCTGCTGATCATGCACCCATTACAATCAAAGATTTAAACTTTTTGATTTGACTTGACTTTATGACTCTTAATTTAACCTTAACTTTTACATCAATGGATCTAAACTTGATTTGAATTTTATATTGAAAAAATCTCTCATATATACAAGGATCTTCATTTGAGGACTCAATCAATCTTCCCTTGGCTTTTATGATTATGGCTATTACCTCAACTCATGTGACCTTCCACAAAATTTGCATTTATTAAAATTGCATTTTCTTTTAGACTTATGAATGCACTTTCGTAACTTTCTCACCACTTACAAATTTCTCTAATAAGAGTAATCACAACAACTCCATCAAATAAATAATTAATATCAATATGGACTAATATTTACTAACATCCTCCACACAAACCAATGTCTCCAAAAAGAAAACAATAAAACTAAAGCACGATCATCAAACCGACTTCCAATAGAATGCTATTGTCTATATGAAATCGAAAGGCTTGGGTGAGTTGTCAATGATGGCAACCTTCAGAAGGTTCCACCACGATTTCATTTCCTTCTTGCCTAATCACCATTATCATTCAACTTTAGACTTTTGGACTTTCGATAGTTTTCCACTAAGACCTATATTAATGAGTTTTAGATGTTGGAGACATTTCCTCATAAATCTCAAAAGGAGTTTGCAACCAAACACTTAAATTTTAAAATAAATCATATCAATCATTTTAAAATATAATTAAATGGAGCTTCACGATATTTTATCCGCATCCTGGACATTCTTCAATGATTACTACAGTCACAGTCTTCCAGAACAAGAAACACTCCTCCCGCAACGATTTACAGTGCAACGCTTCATACCTAGGTATTCGATAATTGCAGCATCCACAATCCAATTTTTATCTTAATACAGGCTCAATATGGATTTTAATGAATATCTGTGGAATTCTATCAATTCCTCAATAATTCCAATTCGTAGCTCTAATGCCAAAATGCCTTTTAAACATAGCAAATATCAATATTGGCTTTGATTTAGTGCTTCAAATCCACGTTATCAATTCACATGGAGACTTTATCACGCCCAATGCACACAGTAGCAAGTAATCCAGCTCGGTGTTCGGGAAAAAAATGATGAAATATAACTCATTAAAAATATTTATCCCCACAAAACTAATACATGGCTTACCCAATATCTTCAATTGCTCCCATTCCAAAACAATGCAGTCCACGTTACCTTACGTCCAAAGTTAAATTAACTTGCAGATTAAAGAGAGCGCACAAGTTTATCCTTCCATTCATGTGATTTCTCAAACTAGCTGAAAATAATTTCACTCAACCCTCAACCTGCTCCGATACCACTTTGATGCAGCAAAACTACAACTTTGAAACGATCCTCGGACCTATGGTCTATTGGTCCAATGCAGAAAATATAAGGGCTCAAAATTAAAAATCAACACATAATATTGAAGTTTACACAATATGTATCCACCAACAAAACTCAGAAATAATTTATTATAAATAAAATATTTATAGGGAAATTATTCACACTCCTCACTCTCACTCTCTTCTCTCCCCTCTCATGCCTTATGGGCTTCTCTTAATTTAAATGGATTAGAACCCAAGTAGGTTCTAGATCCCTTTACAAAATCCAACAATATCTCTCATGATCCCTAAAATCTCTTATCCAAATCCTAAAAATCATCTAATTCCACTTTTAACTCAACTAATCCTCTATTCTAGGATCCCCTAATCCCTAAGATCTCTATGAGATCTTTACAAGTATTATCTCATAATTGAGAATATTTAGAATTAAAAGCTCTCACATATATATTCCATTCAATTTATTAAAAATATACAAATAAATTAAAACATCACACCCCCTATTCAACCAAATATACAATGATTTTCTGAAGTAGGATGCTCTGCATCAGGAAGATATGTGAATATATGAAAGTTGCACATATACATAAGATATATGCATATATGGAAGTTATGCATATACGGAAGATGTGCATATATGGAAGATATGTGCATATACGGAAGCTGTGTATAACTTTAGCCTCTGTATAGTCATAGCTTCCATATATGCACATATTCCATATATGCACATATATTTAATTTCTATATATGTGCATATATTTAGTATATGAACAAAGATATCTTTAGTATATGGCAATTGCGCATATACAATGGCTAAATTTGCACATAAATTGTGTATATGTGCATCTTCCATATATGCACAACTTCTATATATGTGCATCTATTGTATATGCAAAACTTCCATAAATGTGCATATATATAAGTTTTGCATATACAAAAGTTGTACACAAATTCAACCTCCATATATGCACAACTTCAACGTTTGTATATATGCAACCTCAATATATGCACAATTTTCACATTCTATAGATGACTCTTAGACTTCCAATTTTCATTACATTTATGATATATTGAAATTACATAATCCACAAATGATGTGAAAAATGATGACTCATATACATCTTGACATGACACCTTGACGAGACGTGACATGACATTGATGACATAGACTACATGATGTTATGACAATGTCAAGTCATTCTTTCTATTGTTGTCTTCATGACTTCTTGAAAGATAGTACATGTTCTTATTCTTCCTTCATAAGGCTTGAAGGTAGGGACTCTTCAATGTGATCTTGATCTCTAGTTATTGTCACAATCTGGTGTCCCTTTGTCTTTTTTGATTGATCAACTTGTTTTTGTAACTACAAAAGTGTCTTCTAGCATGGTCTCCTTTATCTTCTCCATCATCATCTTGTCACAAATTATATAATACCTACAACTGAAATCCACTCATAACAAGAAAACATTAGTCTGTTAAGGAACTAGTCTAACATGCTTCATGACAACCATCAACTAAGTTGGAACCAAGTGATAGGCTGAGAGACTGGATCAAGGATTACACAGTTGCATAGATTGGGAGGTTAGTGAAAGACAATTACATAATTGAGGAGGTCAGGCGGTAAGGATGGATGCTTGAGGCTTCAGGTTTCCCACTGCGTAGTTCTTGACAGACAGTGGCTAAGGGCTTGCATAGTTGCATAGTTCAAGTGGTCAAGGTTGAGGTTTTTTCTTGAGACTCTACAATGCGTAGGGAAGGTGACTGAAAGGCAGGGATCGTGCAGTTCCAAAGCTCAAGGGTTAGGTTTGAGAACTGAGACAACGCAATGCGTAGTTTTGGAAGGCAAGATCTAAGAAGTAAGGCGTGAGAAATGGTTCAGGGCCTTGGTACATCTATTATGGAATACTTGTGATGCGATCAAATCTCTGATCACATCGGATATCGGATATCAAAAATCCTTGTGGGACAAGATTAATTCCTCACCATTTAAATGTTGCAATGCATGATTTTAACAACAATCCTCAAAAGTTGATAAAAGCTCTTGATCCAAGGGTGTACAATGACATCTCTTATCGCAAATGGCAATCACTTAAGGCTAGGGTTCAATACTCCTGATATATGTGATGCGATTCAAATAGGCTCCATTCCATGTGACTTAATCATGTCCATTGATTTGTTAGATCCAACGGTTCCTATGCATCAATGCTTTACTTCATGTCCATCTCGTTACTTGGGTTTTATGACATTTATTCAACGTTTTCTCTACGGTTCCGGTTACTTCAGGGTTCTTCATCCTTCCACTATTCCATTGCGCAAATCTCTTCTCAGCTTAATTCTACGAGTTCCTTTGATAATTGTTATTCCAGAACATTAATTTGGTCCTACAATCGGTTCAATCAGCCCATTATGATCCTCTATCTCATTCTTATTCACTATCTGTTTGCATATATATTTTATGCAAATCTGTGATTCATTATAATTTATCAGTTAATGCTCAACCACACATTTATACAATTTTGGAATTAAATCACTATATATACATAGATGAATGAATGATTAAATATTAAGATTCTTTGTCTCTTTGGCCTCATTCTTCTACTTAGTGGCCTCTATTTCCAAATCTACCTGTAGGATTTACAATCAAACCTCTAACTAGATTGACTATCTAGCTTATCTAACCTCTGATTTTTCCTTTTAGGCTTACATTTATACAAATGGATTCTAAAACCAATTCCTGGTTTGGATCCATAAAATCTTCAACAAAATCGTAAAATCTCTTCCTCATCCCTAAGGATCCTCTCCAATCCCCAAAATCATGAACTAACTCCTAATCCAAGTTTTACAATTAATTTTCAAATCCCTCAATCTCTCAACTATCCGAAATCTCTCATATTCTCCTACATTCAAGAATATTTACAAATATGCCTCACAATATTCAATTAAATCCTATTCTCATTAAAATAACTCAAAATCCTAAATAATTACATTAATTCACACATAGGAAACCAACTTCCTTGGAAACACAAGACCCCCTATGTCTTACTAAAATACAATGATATCGTTGAGCTGATTGCTCCTGCATCAAACACCCAAAGTAGAAAATTTTCATGATCTCCAAATCATGTGTGTTCATAAGTTGATAGAAAAACCTCCAGGGTCCCAAACTTCAGTTTGTAACTACCCAAACGCCTTGCACCTTTGTTGTTGATGTATGTCTTCTGTCTTTTGTTTCATCTTCCTCTCCTTGTCAATCAAGTTCAAATTCGGATTGATCATCCTTCCCGCTGCTATCAATCTCCTCCATATGGAACATTTCATCATTAATTGCGATAATTCCTCAATCTCCATTTCCAGCTCATCCTTTGATTATTCAATACTTTGCCACTTACTTCTACCTCTTTCTCTTTGTTTCAGGATGTTGTTGTTTTCCACTAACTCTTCAATCTGTTCTTCTTCTTGAAGTTGTCGAATGATGTCACTTACTCTTATTGCCTCCCTTTCATCCTTACCCTCTTTCATGGTTATCTCTTTCTATATTGAATCTTGACATTCCATCATTCTTTTCAACAATTGAACATCTCTGTTCCATGAATTTAATAATTCCACAGAATCCCCTTCTACCATCGTTACTTCGCTGCTCATCTCTACCAAATTTTCTCCATCATCTGCAACTAAACTTGCACTCAAAAAATAATTATTAAAATAAAAATCATAAGGCTTATGTGCCTTTTCTTCCTTTGCCAACAATTCAACTTGCTGCTCTAATTCTTCCTCCTCTATCAGCACATCAGTATGTTGTTTTGAATACTCAGCAGCATTCGCAAGACTGTCAGCTAGTCTCTCCTCCACACCATCTGCTCTAATGATGTCTTTTTAATTTTGTCCACTGTAATGAACTCCTTCCTCTGCAATCGCATTGTCATACTTTGAATTTCTCAGCAAATACTCCAGCAATTCAATTTCTTTGTGACACTTCATAAGTACTTCATCATTACTTATGTTTCCTGCATTTATACGCAAACTATCAATTTGAAAATTACAATGTTCAACAATCTCAACTGTTGCTTCACATATTAGTTGTTCAGACCGAATTTCATCTCCTTTCATAGGAAATTCTTCCTGTGTTGTCACAGCTTCAAACATCAACGTATTACTAAGTTCTTTCTGCTACAATAATTCATTGCTTTCCTCATCCACCAGACATTCTCCATCATTTTTTACTTCAGATTTTTTATCTTCTGAAAGATACTCTTCCATACTTTTAATAACTTCCAAAAATTTCTCATCCTTCGCAAAACCTATAATCACACCAAAATTATTATATTCAATAATATAAGGTTTTACATTCTCCTACTAGTTTGCAGTTGTCCAAGAGTTCAAAAAATCATCAATAATTCCTTCTTCTTCACCCAAAACTTCACCCTGCTCTAGTTCACAAATAGACACTTCCATTTCCAACTCAACTTCTCTGAGTTCTCCCATCAGCCACCTTACTTTCCCCTACTGTAGCCTTCTCTGTAGTTTATGCCACCTTACTGGCTTCTTCTTTAATATCCAACCTTGTCTCTAACTTTCCTCTAGTACCATCATCAATGCATCAAGTTGTTTTTTCATCTCAATAATCTCTTTTCCAAATTCCTCTTGATTCATCCTCTTGCCATTTGCCTTGGCATCCTCCATTTTTCTTCTGTTGTGGTCTTCTTTAGAATCTCTACTATGACTATCAGTAGCCATCTTCTTCTCCATCTCTATCTTCATGAGCTCCTCACTCATTCATTATGAGCCGCACTAAAGCCTCTACAACAACAAGTCCTCCTTGCTACCACTTACCTCACCAAGCTTTCCTATGTACTTGGTCTTTTCGCAAGCCCTTGGCTCTTTATCTCTAGAACCTCCTTTGAGCACTCTTATTTGCTCCTAGGCTTTTAAATCATCTGCAACTCTTAAGAA
>APFE031216696.1:0-15384 GCA_000404065.3 Pinus taeda | reverse complement strand
ATTCTCCCCATATTGTTATTACTGTGCCCCATAGAATCCCTCTATTGTTATTTTTGTGGCTTTATATTATTATTGTTAGGTCGGTTGGGTTATAATGTGACTCCTTAGACTCCTATATATAGAAAGGAGGTTTTGTCATTTGAATCATCCAAGAATTGTTCATTTATGTAATGTAAAGGAGGTTGCCCCCTCGAAGAGGCTGAATTCTAAGTCGTTGATCTATCTTTTCTATCTTTCTTGAAGCTGGTTTCATAACACCTGGTGATTTGATAACTTGTCTAGTTTATTTGAATAGCCTATGTTAGAGAGTTCATTAACACTTGGAGTGGGTCATGCATTGACTGGATGCTCTATGGGTGGACCATATTGTTGGTTGTAGACTTTGGTAGGTGAAGTTTTAAATTAAAGGGGTGTACATCAAGAGGTTGAGTGACCATGTACATGGACATCCTAGTGAATCGTCGTTTGTAGCGGTTAAGTACCTAAGCATTCTTGTGGATGATTGTTTCTTTATATGGATGTCAACAATTGGGTGATGTCTACATAGGTGAGGTACAAAGTAAAGGCACTAGGTTGGACCAAAGGTAGAATTAACGGTTGAGGAGGTTCTTATAGTCATAGTGAGGCATTTGTTGTAGAGGAGAAGATGTTGAAGACCTCAATTGATCGAGATCAAGACAAGTACTCATTAGGGGAAGTGTCAGAGTATGTAATTCATACTTGTCTTATGTGTGTGATCATATTTGACTGTTGAGATTATAAGTCATAATTAGGTTGAGTTGGTTCTTTATGTAGAGATTGTTCCTATCTCTAGGAGGTTAGTAGGCCTAGTTAGACGTGAGAGATTCTCTCCAATTAGATGCTTCCTGGGTTGGTGTGTAGTTGAGATATTCCCTCAACCAATAAATTGTGTGTTCAAAATATTTTCCTTATCTTGAGACAAAGTTGCTTGTATTTATATATGTACTATAACATTATTTAATGTAAAACATTCAAGATAATTTTGGTATGTAATAAGGATATATTGTCCTATATATATAGTTGCGACATTTAGGGAGGTGGAATGGCGGAGCTGGAACCCTGGCAACAATGGCAAAACCCTAGGGTTTCTGCCTGTTGAATCGAGGGTTTCCCTAACTGTGTGCGACTTTTTGGAATCCAGAGGATGGTTACCTCTGCGGGCCTGACTGCGGGTTAGGGTTTATTTTATGGTCTTGACCTCAATAATCGGGACTGTCGGTGAATAGTTTAAGATTATTGTTGTGGAACGGTCATTTGTTTCATCCACGATATTGTTCATTCCCTGCAGACTGTCTCCCCCTGGTCATACGATGGTCAGGTCAGTTTTTTGTCGGTTACTATGGTGGAGGAGGACCTCGTGGATTACGAGGAGGACCCCATGCCTGAACAAGAGATTTGGGCTCATCAAAAAGGCTCGAGCATGGACCCCTGGGAAAAAACCCGCTTCGGTCGACAGCCGCAGTTCAACCACCGCAACACCCACCTCCCTCTGGTAAAAGGCAGCATCCAGCTGTCAATGTTGAGGATTTATCGGTGTTGGATTGCCCCCTCCCCCCCTGCTGGCCACGCTGAATCTACTTGGCTCCTACCTGCAGACTTCCCCCTCTTATGACTCTCCCTTGCCATATCCCACTCAGCATCCCCATCCTCACCCCTCGCAGGCCTCCCAGCCCATGAACTCCCCCTCCATCTCCTTGGCCCCGGCTGGCCCCTCCAATCTTCAGTGCCCTGCTCGATCCTACATTCACCCTGGCTCCTGCAGCTTAAACCCACATTCCCCTATTCTTTCGGGTTGCTTCAGCTCTCCCTTACTGTTTGCTCATCCTACTAAATCGGCCCAGCATAGCACCCCGGATCCGTGTCGAAATCTACTTAAAGAGTACCCAACGGTCCGGCGCTCGGACAAGCAGAAAAAGGGTCGGTGCCTCAGAGCCATAGACTCAGATATTAACCTGACTTTTGGTGAAGACGTTCAAATGGCGGATGCAATGGATACAGTGAGGAAAGTAATGAGGAGATTTGGAGTTCCCTCCTGAAGGAACTTCCTGCTATAAGGTTCTTGGCCAGAGGTTGGTTCGCTCTACACTTTCATAGAGCGGAGTACACGGAATGGATATTGTCACAATACTGGCATATTGAGCTAGTGCCAATCCTATTGAAGCAATGGGATCCTCTTTTTGATCCAGAGCGTGAACAGCTTGGGGCTGGGCCTATTTGGGTCAGACTGCCTGGTTTACCTATGCAATTTTGGACCCCACAGGTGTTCAAGCGTATCGGAGATGCGCTGGGAACCTATCTTGAGCACGATCAGTCCTACGAAAGAACAGGCATTATGACTATGGTAAGGATTTTAGTACATCTTGATACCAGGGCAGGGCTGGAAGAAAAAATCACGTTACACCGAAGGTATTTCTCGCACAAACAACTACTGGACTATGAAGGTGTCCCATTTTGTTGTAGGCGGTGCCACAAAGTGGGCCATTTATACAAGGATTGTCCATTACTCTCTGCGGTGGCTTCGGAAAATTCGAGGGGGACGAAACTATAGCCTTCGGAAGAGTAGAACAAGGGAGATATGAAAGAATGTGAGGTCCCATCGGAGGCGGCGGAAGGAGCTTCAAAGAAGGCAAAAATCAGGTGAAAGTTGTGACCTCACCTCCTCGGACTCGCTCCAAGTCAGCAGTGGAAGCATCTTCTCTCCCGGGTAATGAGTCGTTTCCCATAACCTCTACACTTTTTCAGATGTTATGTTTTCAGCTCTGCATTCATCTCTGCATCCCCCCTCCACCGCTCTGGGCTCTATCCCCTCCATTCCATGCTCCATTGCCCCTCCCCCCCTTACTTTCTCCACTACTCCCACCTCCCTCAGGGAGCCTTCCACTCCCCCTACTCGTACCTCCTCCTTATCAGGGACGGGATCCCATCCCTACAACCTTCGATCTCAAGTTCGACCTAAACTTTTGGGGTTGGGACTCTCCCCTAGACAGTCCAAGAAACATAAACCTGCCAGAGGCCGTCCATCCAAGATCAAATCAGCCATCAAGTCGGTCGTGGCAAATGTAGCGAGGGGTCGACAGTGCACCATTGAAAGGGCTCTTAGAGCAATTGAGCCCTCTCCCCCTGTCTCCCCATGATTTTTCTCTCCTACAATTGCACTTCGGACAACATTACAAGAACCCTCCAATCTATTTTGCCGAGTTGGGTTTTTAAGGGTTTGGATGCAAATGGCAAATCCGGTGGCCTAGCAATTGATATTAATCCCAAAGCTGTCAAGATCATTTCATCCTGGGGTGGGTGGTGCTTCATAGGAATGGACATTTTCGTGGGAGATCTCAGACTCCTATTAAAAGTGATCAACATATATGCCCCTAACCCGAACAGAATGGCATTTTGGCCCAATCTTTTCGAACATAATCTTGTCACAAATTCCACCATTATTGGAGGGGATTTAAACCTTTCCTTGGGAATGGAGGAATCCTGGGGTCATCATGCACAAATGGATCCTATCTCGAAGAATATGAGTACATTACTGGACACCTACAAGCTAGTTGATGTTCCCATGAACAAGAAAGTACCCACTTGGCATAACAGGCGGACGAGGGAGGCGGCATTGGGTCGGAGATTGGACCGATTCCTGATCCATGAAGATCTTCTCTGTAACCTACCCCTGTACAGACAATGGGTAGGCACTGGAGGTATATCTGATCATCTTCCCATACTTCTTCAAATTACAGGACCAACCAAGAAGCCTCGTCCTCCCTTCAAATTCTTTACTGGCTACCTACAAGAATTAGAATTTATCAATCTTGTGACTGAATTCTGGAGATCACAACCTCTGCTGAGGGAACAGAGGATGGCGACGGATTTCTGTGAGAGACTCAGAACTCTCAGCATTCGGACCAAGGAATGGTCAAAGAGGAAGAAATTGAGAGATGAACAGCATCTCATTGATATTGATTTACAGATTGCACAGCTAACAGATGAACAAGGGCTTGGATTCTTATCGGAGCATACTAAAGTACATTTGAACAATCTGGAGAAACAAAAAATTAAGCTGCTACTTGACAAAGAAGAACAGTGGAGGTTGAAAAGCAAGGCCATCTGGCTGCAAGCAGGAGATGGCAATACAAAGTTCTTCAACAACTTCGCAAACAGTAGAAAGGCCACTAATACCATTTGGCAGTTGCCTAGTGAACCAAATGGATGGGCCTCTACACACCAGCAATTAGCCAGATTGGGAAATACACATTTTAAAAGACAATTTACAGCTCCGACAGTCATCAATCTCCCGGATATCATTAACCTAGTAGGTCATTTTCCAAGGTTTGTGGAACCTGATGCAGTTGAGGATTTGATCCAACCGGTCACCATGGAGGAACTGGAAGGAACTCTAAAGTGGTTCAAGAAAGACAAGAGTCCAGGACCGGACGGTTGGCCAGTGGAGTTCTACTTGGCTTTCCTGGAGCTATTGGGAAAGGATCTATTGGCAGTCATTGAAGAAAGTAGAATCACAGGTCACATCCATCCTCCCATGAACTTCACCTTCATAGCCTTGATTCCCAAGAATGATTCTCCTACCTCTTTCAATGACTTCAGGCCTATATCCCTCTACAACTGCCTATACAAAATCATTTCTAAAATTATTGCAAATCGCATTAAGCCCATCTTATCTAATCATATTTCCCAAGAGCAATTTGCTTTCCTCCACCATCAACATATTGAAGATGCCATTGGTACGGCCCAGGAAGCCCTACACTCCATCAAACACAAAAACCTCAAGGGCATCTCTCTCAAAATAGATCTGTCAAAGGCCTTTGACAAAGTGAATTGGCTTTATCTTAAAATGATCCTCACTCATTTGGGTTTTCCTCCTGCCTTCATCTCCTAGATCATGGGTTGCATCTCTACTGTTTCTTTTGCTATTCTTGTAAATGGATCGGCCACTTCATCCTTCAATATATATAGAGGGATAAGGTAGGGATGCCCTCTATCACCACTTCTTTTCTTATTAGTCATGGAAGGACTAAGCTGACTTATAGCGACAGAAAAAAGAAGCAGGAGATTTAGTGGTCTAAAAATCATGAAGCAATTCTATCTGACACACCTACTATTTGCAGATGACATCCTGATATTCTTGAATGGGAGTGTCTGGGACACTACCTCACTAAATTCGATTCTAAACCTATTCTGCAGAGCAACGGAAATGGAGATAAACAGAGAAAAATCCACCATCTCCCTCTCAGATTGTACACTATAGGAATCTCAGCTTGCCATTCAAAAATTTCCCTTCCAAGAATCTGATCTGATGGGGGGACTCAAATATCTGGGCTTTAGGCTTAAACCAGATGGGTACAAGATTGCTAATTGGACCTGACTCATCACAAAAGTGGAAAAGAGAATCAGTCGTTGGTGTCATAGGTTCCTCTCTAGGGCTGGCAGACTTATCCTCATAAAATCTGTCCTCAAGGCCACCCTGGTATACTGGATGTCACTTGCCTAGATACCGAGAGGGATCCTCCACACAATTCAACAAATTTGTTGCAAATTCCTCTAGAATGGCAAGAAGGAGGGCAAGACTTTTTCCTGGGTAAAATGGACCAGAATTACTACTCCAAAGAAGTGGGGAGGATGGGGACTAAATTACTCCCGGCATTTGCACAAGCCTTGGCTGCCAAACAGGGCTGGCTCCTTCTGAAACAAAATAGCCTTTGGGCGGAGGTTATACATCACAAATACATCTGGCCGTCGACCATCACTGACTGGATCAGAAGCCCATCTTGGAATAGGAAGGGTATTTCGATGATATGGAGGGCCATACTCAATTCTATGCCCATTATCAAAGAGGGTTTGCTATGGAAAATTGGAAATGGAGCATCTATCTGCATTGGTATTGACCCATGGCTGGGCTGTGGAAACTCCCATCAATTACTAGATGGATTGCTACATCATCTTAATAGCAGAGGTATAAAGTTTCTTGGACAGATTGGGGACCAGCATAATACTACTTTTTATTCACAAGCTTGGTTGACTGAACAGCACTAGCATATCCCAAATGAATGGAGTAGATCTTGGCAAAGCTATATACAGGCACTTACAGAAACACATGTCAGATTAAGGAATGCAGAGGATGAACTTATAGGGCACTCTCAAAATCTGGACAATATACACCGAAACAGGGCTATGATAAAATCATCGCAGATAGAAAACCTGAGGTCTTGAAAAGCTGGTGGGATACATTATGGAAATTAAAAGATCTTCCACGTACCAGATTGCTAATGTGGAACATATTGCAAAACAACATCCCCACTGGATCCTATCTAAAAAAAAGGGATTTCTTGGCTCCTACCCGGTGTGTTTTGTGCTTTCAAGAAGAAGAATCAACCCATCATCTCTTCCTTTCTTGTCCTACTACCAGGTGCATCTGGTCACATGTCATTCAAACACTTAATTTGAACATGAACTGGCAGGGGGCGGATATCAGCTTATCTTGGGAACTTTGGTGGAGTACCTTGGTAGAGGACAAACTTAGGAACCTCCCACTTCTTGTTTCTTGACATATATGGATCAAGAGGAATACCATTATTTTTTAGGCTAGACTAGTTAACTGGAACCTTCTCCATCCACTTATTTGTGCGGCTTATGCAAAACTTCCAAATGACAACAGCCATGTGAGTCCTAGGAACATTCAGTAGGAAAAAATTAATAGAACAATTCCGTGGGCCTATTTTGATGGGGCTGCCCAACAGCATGGCTATGGGGGTGGCATTTATTTCCACCTATCTAAAACTCATTACTTTCAGATTAGTATGGGACTGGGACTGGGTACAAATAACCATGCTGAATTGATATCACTTCGACATCTTTTATACTTTGTCATTAAGAAAAACTGCCGAAATTTACAAATATTTGGAGATTCAAAGAATGTGATTGATTGGTTTAACAACACTGTTGTTTGTTCTGCATACTCTTTGAAGAATATATTAGAATAATACTATTTAGTGTTTAATTCTCATTCTTATTAGTTGTTGCTATTTTTATCATTTTAGCAGTTTCTTAGATGAAACTGGTTGTTTCTATTTCCTAATAGAAACTTGATGTTTCTATTTCCTAATAGAAACTTGATGTTTCTATTACTGTAAATATCTATGTATTACTTATTGAGCTACATTCTGCTCATGTAATCAATTCAATCCATTCATTGATTATGGTATCAGAGCTCAGGTAAATTTTCAGAAATATTTTTGTTTTTTTAGGGCTTTCATGCTTCATTTCGAAATTTCTGGTTCGTGCTGCCGCTTCTTTCCTCCTTGTTCACATTGCCAAGGATCATTTGGCAATATTGCATGGCTAGTTTTGTGGGTCGTAGTGGGTATGGTTTGAAGTTTCCAATGTGTAATTGTCCACATTGACGGGCAGAAGTCCAACGGGGAAATCATATTCCTCCAATTCCAAGTAAGCTGTCTTCTCCGACTCACATCGTTGAATCAAAGAGCAACAGCATATCGATAAGAAAGCGGCAATCAATATCGAACTGCGGTGACATATGGCCTTGCCAATTTAGGGGACGTTGGCTTATGAGTATTGAACCGACATTGTCGTGACCGAGAAGGCATAGCAGAAGTAATTGGGTGAGTTCTGGACCGCTGTGGTTTTTGGCTCCACGCAGGCAACAGTCACATCTGCACCCACTTTTCTCAAAATATCGATTATTATAACAGCGTCTGACCAGTACCAGACGTAAAGCACTCGCTCTATTTTCAGAACCACGCGCTTAGAAACAGATCCGGAGGTTATTGCCCGTCTTCTTGTCGGCGGTCGGAATGCTGTTGAGACAGCCATCGATAAAGGTGTAGAGAAACAACGACATTTTTTTTGGAACTCCATATTCTAAATTCTTTTCAATCAGATATTTTTTTTTTTGCTCAATGCAGTCTAGCAGATACTTTTTCTCTATGTAGTCTTCTGTATATTCTTGTACGTGTATCGTGTTGTGATGTGAGAAGATAAGAGAAAGGAATATTATATACTGAAGTTTGAACATTGAAAAACATGAATACTTGCTGAGGCGTACACATTCATTCTCAGTCTAGGTAGATGTGTGAGAGTCTGCGGCGTGGTGGAGCATTTACGGCAGATAAAGTAACATGTATCAGGTTTGAGTATCTTTGTTTGTTGTGTTTCGAGTAGTGCTGAAATCCCGTGGGGATTTCTGCCGAGTAAGTTATTCTGGTAAAAGATCATGCTATATATAATTTCATGAACCTGCTTCTTAGACCGATTTCTAGTTATATTTTCTATTACACCAACACCTGTCAGATTTTTGTCCAAGATCAGTCGGCATCTACATTAAAATCCATGCCGAATTTCTTTGGTATTTACTGTGTCTTGGGAAACGTGCAGATGGCTTCGCTAACCAATCTGATGTTGGAAGGCAGTCAGCGCTTTAATGGCACAAATTATAACATCTGGAAACAGAGAATGTTGACCATTTTTTAATATAGGCGTCTTGACCAGCTTGTTCTAGCCAAAGAGCTCTGTCCTGGTACAGCATGTACTGATCAAGATAAGTTTGATGATCAAAATCGAGAGGCTGTTATGCTTCTCAAACTTTCTGTCACTGATGATTAGTTACCGCAGATTCCTTCCGAAAAAACTGCTGTTGAAATTTGGCAACATCTTAAGGAATTGCATGAGACATCCGACAAGAGAAGAGCTTTCTTTCTCAAGAATCAGTTGTTCTCCATCATGATGGATGAACATATGTCTTTACAGGAACATCTTAACAAGATTAAAGACATTCGAGATCAGATTGAAGCCATTGGTCGAACCATGGAGGAAGAAGATATGGTAGTGATCACTCTGAAAAGTCTACCGAAATCTTATGAACACTTCATAGAAACACTCAACATTACCACCACAAATGTTGATCTGAAGTTTCTATAGTTATGCACCAAACTCCTGCAGCAGGATCGGTGGAAACAACAGTTTGGTAGTGGTGCTTCATCAGTGTCCTCGGAAAATGCTTTTGCTGCCAAATATCAGTCCTCTCAGTCCTTTCAGCAGAAAGGTTCTTCTCAGCCTTTTGATCCGGCTAGGAAGAAAAGTGTGCAGTGTAATTACTGTCACATGTTCAACCACATGAAGAAAGATTTCCGACAGAGGATTGCTTCTAAACAGAAGAAACAAGGAGGGCCCCATCAAATAGCAAATGTTGCAGAACATTTCGAGCAGACAAATTCTTCCTTTTACGCCTTTATGGCTAAAAGGTCTTCATATCATGTCCCATCTTCTGCCTGGTACATTGACTCTGGTGCATCACGCCATTTCTCTCACAGGCGTGACTGGTTTATTGACTTCTCACCTTTCAGTGATTCCGTGGTATTTGGCGGAGGTGAAAAGTACATAGTGGTTGGCAAAGGTATAGTTCAGATCCAGTCTGGTGGGTGCACACTCATCTTCCTAAATGTGTACTATGTTCCTGGTATGGAAATTAATCTACTGTCTGTCAGCCAGATTATGAGGAACTCTCCTCAGCTTGATGTAGTGTTCAATGCGCACAAGTGCTCTATTATCGACAGGGAGACTAGTCTTATGGTTGTTGTTGGCCTAGAGGATCATGGTCTATACAGACTTCTTGACACTGGTGATTCTCCAAAAGTGGCTGTAGCAGCTCATGTTTCTCCCATCAACACTCTATGGCATCAACGATATGGGCATCTAAACATGCAGTATCTCTCTCAGCTTTCTCGGGAGGGACTTGTGTTAGGGTTACCTGATATTCAGACTCAGCAATTTGGGGTATGTGATGCTTGTCAAGCTGGCAAGCAACATCGGTCTTCATTCAAGGATGGAGAATCTTGGCGCGCATCTAAGGTACTCCAGTTAATTAATGTGGATATTTGTGGTCCTATGAATACATCTTCCATTACTGGTTGCAAATATGTTTTGCTTATTGTAGATGATTTTAGTAGAAAGATGTGGGTGTATTTTCTAAAATATAAATCTGATGCATTTAGTACCTTTCAGAAGTTTAAAACCTTAGTTGAAAAAGAGTCTGGTTGTAATATCATGACTCTTAGGACAGATAACGGTGGGTAATTTTGTTCTTCTATTTTTTCCAACTTCTATGATACTCATGGCATCAAACGCCAGTTAACTACACCCTACACTCCTCAGCAGAACAGTGTTGTTGAACGCCGCAATCGTACGGTTGTTGAAATGGCTCGTTCCATGTTACAACACAGGAGTATTCCGAACAAATTCTGGGCTCAAGCAGTATTCACTGCTGTCTATCTTCTTAACCGATCACCTACTCAGGTTGTTAAGGGGAAGACTCCCGAAGAGGTTTGGTCTGGCCGTAAGCCTAAGATCAGTCACCTAAAATTATTTGGCTTAGTTGCATATGTTTGGATTCCAGCGGCTAAGCGCTCTAAGTTGGATTCCAAAAGCCAGAAACTCATGATGACAGGGTACAGTGATCATCACAAGGCCTATAGGCTGATAGATATAGCCACTGGTCATCTTAGCTTCAGTCGGGATGTAGTATTTGATGAAGACAAAGGATTCTTTTAGTCTTCTCCTTCTGAGCAGTGTTCTAAGGATCAGCCTCACAGTGTTCTTCTTCCAGTAGGTCCACCTGATGGGAGGGATGATGCAACATCAGTACTTGATAATACACTACCTGAGCTTCCTCCAGAAAATAACCCTCCTCTTGCTGCTCCTATTGTTCTTGAGCCTTCTCCACCTCCTCTTGATATTGGTTCCTCTACTCTTCGGCCTAAATGGTGGGCTAAAATCATTGGTGATCTCCGGGATAATGAGCTCCTTGAAGGTAGAACTTCTAGACATAAGAGCAAACAATAGTCTATAGTAAATTTTGCTCTTATGGCTAACCTACACAGTATTTTTGAGCCTCAAACCTATTCAGAGGCTAAGGGTACATCTGAGTGGGAATAGGCTATGGAAGTTGAATTCCAAAGTCTTCAGAAGAATCAAACGTGGACCCTTTCTGATCTTCCTACAGGGAAAAAGCCCATCAGCTGCAAATGGGTGTATAAAGTGAAATACAAAGCTGATGGAACCCTAAACAAGTATAAATCTCATCTTGTTTCTCGAGGGTTCTCACGGAAGGAAGGCATCAACTATGAAGAGACCTTTGCTCCTACAGCCAAGATGAGTACCATACGGCTTGTCCTTGCCCTAGCAGCTCAGTTCAATTGGAAAGTTCATCAGATGGATGTAAATAGTGCTTTCCTAAATGGTGACTTACAGGAAGAAGTCTACATGACGCAACCTCCAGGATTCAAGGTTGCTTGTCAAGAACAGAAAGTGTGTAGATTGGTTAAAGCACTCTATGGATTAAACAAGCTCCTCGGGCTTGGTACATGAAAATTGATCAGTATCTGACAAATCATGGCTTTCAGCAGAGCCCATCTGATGCAAACCTGTATATCAAGCATACTGGTGATGATATTTTGTTTGTGGTTGTTTATGTAGATGACCTTATCATTACTAGCAGCTCTACACATTTGATCCATGGGATCAAACAAGACTTATGCAGCACCTTTGATATGACAGACTTGGGACTTCTTCATTATTGTCTGGGGGTTGAAGTCTGGCAGATTGAGAACAACATCTTTCTCTCTAGTCCAAGTATGCAAAAAATCTTGTGGACAGATTCAGAATGCAGGATTGCAAACCGGCCACGACTCCTATGGAACCAAGGCTGAAACTTTCAGCTCAGTCATCCTCCCCCCTTGTGGATGAAACTTTATTCAGGCAATTAGTAGGCAGCCTCATCTACCTTACTGCCACTAGACCTGACATCAGTTTTGCAATGAGCTACATTTCCCGCTTCATGTCAGCTCCTAAGGCTGATCATTGGATAACAGCAAAGCGTGTGCTACGATATGTGCGTGGCACTCCTGATTATGGACTCATATACACTCGAAGTTCCGATCCTATACTCAATGGTTACACAGATTCTGACTGGGCCGGTTCGGTTGATGACCGAAAATCTACAACTGGGTATGTGTTTAGTCTAGGATCCGGTGTTGTCACCTGGACTAGTAAGAAGCAGTAGGCAGTGGCTCTCTCCTCAATAGAAGTAGAGTATCGGGGAGTAGTTAAGGCATCTTGTGAGGCAGTTTGGCTTCGACGTATGCTTACGGATTTGCATGTTTCCTAGACAGGTCCTACTCCCTTGTTTTGTGATAATCAGGGAGTGCTCAAACTTGCCAAGAATCCAGTCTTTCATGAACGAACAAAGCATGTGGAAACCCATTGCCACTACATTCGCCATCTTGTTGAAAATGGATCCGTTCAGTTGCGATATGTTCCCACAACGGAGCAGCCCGCAGACATCTTCACCAAGCCTCTTGGTCCTGATAGGTTTGTAAAATTCAGAGGGTCTATTGGTGTTGTAAATAGATTAAGCATTAAGGGAGGGTATTAGAATAATATTATTTAGTGTTTAATGCTCATTCTTATTAGCTGTTGCTATTTTTATCATTTTATCAGTTTCTTAGATGAAACTGGTTGTTTCTATTTCCTAATAGAAACTTGATGTTTCTATTACTGTAAATATCTTTGTATTACTTATTGAGCTACATTCTGCTCATGTAATCAATTCAATCCATTCATTGATTATAATATTTTGGAAGAATTTTTTTTTTTCAAAACATTCTTTGACCATATATCTGTTTCTCACATCTAGAGGGAAAGAAATGAAACTGTTGACCAGCTATCGAAAGAAGCGACGCATCGTCCTCTAGGAGAGTGGATGATCGCTGAATATACACCAGCAGGGACATACCAATATTTTCATAGGCCTTATATCAATGGGGCAATACAGAGAGGCAGCAGCCTCTAATTTCACAGTCTCGTGAATATGAACTTTTTGACTTATGCTATGTATATAACAGTATATAAATGCATGTAAATATGGACATCATCTTATGTATAGGAGATCCTTTCTAAACACTATTTTGATGGTCAAAGTACCAGCACTGTACACCCTCTGGGTATTTTCTGTTACTAGTTTTTTGACAGTGGATGAGTGCCACAGTTTCAGCATGTGCCTTTGGGCATCTACAGCATGTAATTTCTCCTTTGAAATTATGGATTTTCTATTTCAAAGAAAAAAAAAAAAAAATAATAAATAAATAAATAAATAAATTTAAAAATTTAAAAAAAAAAAAAAAAAATATATTATATTTATATATAATATATGATATATATATATATATATATATATAATATAATAAAAATAAATAAAATAAAATAAATAATAAATAAATAATAATAAATAATAAAATAAAATAAAAAAATAAAATAAATTAAATAAAATAAAATAAAATAAATAAAAATAAAAATAAATAATAAATAAATAAAAATAAATAGAATAAATAAAAAAATAAAAAATTGTCCTATATATTTTAAAAAAGTTTGAAAAACAAGATGGTTTTTAATTTAGATCAAAATTTTAAGAGAAATCGTGTAGGATGTTATTTTTTTCTGAATAAATAAGAGTAATCACTCCTTAATTAGAAAAAATAAAATCACTCGTATAATAAGAGAATTATTTCAAAATTAGTTTTGATATTCTCTAAATAAAATGTAGTATGTTGTATGGTGTATGTTGTATGTTGTATGTTGTATGTGTATATTATAATAATCTTAAAATAAGTAATGTATATGAAAATAATAATCTTAAAACAAAGTCGTAAAATAATATAACATAGAAAGAATCTAAATGCATAACTCTAATCTTTATTAGATAATTTTTTTGTTTGTTTGTTAGGTAATGTGAGTCCTGAGATGATTGGCACGCCTAGCTTGTAGCTTGAGTAACTATGACCCACTGATATCTAAGCCATCCAAATCATCCGGGAATAATATTCAACTTGGGCCACAACAACCCTTAACATGGATGGATTTTTGCCCACAAAATTTCAAACCAGTAACCTTTTCATTACAAAAATCTTAACAAAATCTTGTCACTATGTATTCTATGCCTCATAGGCAATCTTTATTAGATAATTATTTATACCTTATGACTTAATAATACACTCTTATCTCCCAGATGCGGGTGTACATCGGAATTGAATTGCTGGCAGGGGAACGGGACGGCAAGTGGCTTTGCCACATGGCTATCTGTAAACCTGCACACAAAGACATAAAAATAAATTACAGCAGCAGTAAATGGCATTTAAGTTGGCACTCTAATCAACTCGCCTGCGTCTACCAGCCTCAGCTCTGCATAATGGCGCCCTCAGGTAATTTACATTCCACCTCCTTTGTCTCTAATCCTATGCCTCTCAATTGCCATTATCCCCTAGCTGCAGTGCAACCAAGTTCATGCACTGCTATGGGCAGGCATTGCAGCATTCTATGTTGCATTGAATTTGGTCCATCATTATTCGCAGAGTTTTATCTGCAAACTTATTCTCCATTCTGAGCCTACTGAACTTTCTGCCTTTGAGCCGACTTCTGAACCTGCTTAGCCCTCTTAATTCTCAGTGCCGACTTCTCGCATAAATTCTCTTCGTCCCCGCGTCATCATGCCCCAACTTCGCCATAGAATGCGGAGCAGAAGAAGGAGTAGCAGAGGCAGACTGCCTCGCTCTCTACCATCACCAGCCTCAGAGTCCTCCTCCCCCTCGGCTCATTATGTCTCAGACCACCATCCAAACACTCGCAGTGTCAGAGGCCGCCAGGGAAAATTTTAAATCCCCCTAAATTTATAAGTATAATAAATGGGCGAATCTCCATGGTATATAGGAAAAATGGAAGGTGATTTTATCAATAATATAATATGTATATATAATTTTTTGGCGAATCTCTCACCAGGCATGGCGAATATTTTACTCAATTATAAAATCTTGTAAAATCTTGGTATTACCATGGGTTATCACAAACTTGGAGCTTAAAAATTATTATTAGTAATTTATAAAAATTAATAGTTGATTTTTATTTTATTTTTTATTTTAACCAAGCTAAAATGTTTAACACATTAAATTACAACATCCATTTTTGCTTTGATCCACCAAGACTCTATGCTAGTTTGCATATCACAATATTTGATACCTCTCGGGGGTTAGTAGATCCAGAGTAAAGATGGATCTATGCTAGTTTAATTCCCCCATTTAAATAGGCTACATTCTAGGTGAATACCATGGGTCAATACCATGTGCCATTTTGATGAATACCATGGGTCAATACCATGTGCCATATTTTTATTAATTCTAATATTAGGGTTAATAATGGTTTTTTTGCATGGTATTAATAACAATCTAGTCCATGGTATTTGTCCCATAGCATTTTCCCATAGGTTTCACCTAAATATAACCCATTTTTTGAGTG
>APFE031216688.1:0-22468 GCA_000404065.3 Pinus taeda | reverse complement strand
ATTTAATTAACATGAACATTGAGATATTTTATTTATAGATTACAATCCCCACATTAAAATTTCTTTTTTATTGATATATATTTTTAATACATTTCAATATTACTTAATTTTACATATTGAAATATTTTATTTTCATGTACACTAGATTTTTTAATTACTATTAATATTTTTTAAATGTAACATGTTAATTCTATATTAAGAATTAAACACAATTCTTTTTACTTCCAATTACTTCTTGTCGTTGGGCATTGAAATATTTTATTGTGGTTCATATATATACTTATATATGTTTATGTTTTTCCTAAAATATTAAAATAAATAAATTAACATGGATATTAAAATCCATTGATTATGTACAAGCCTAGATCCATGTTAACTTGCGATTTATCAAGCCGGCAAAGGGATCAAATCTCTAGAGGTGCAAACCTCTTTTTTGAAAGGTTTGCACCTTGAAAGATTTGATCCCTCTCTGAGCTTGATAGATCCAAAGTTAAGATGGATCTAGGTTGGTTATATAATAATTAGTAATTACCAATAATACATTATAATAATAATTCCATTTTTATATTTAATTTCTATTTTTAGTGCAATAAACTAGAAAATTGCACCTCGAAAGATTTATCCCTCTTCGAGCTTGATAGATCAAGATTAAATGAATTAGGTTGGTTTAATTATTTATTTAAGATTAATATTTTATTTATTATTTTATATATATTATTATTTTTTAAACTAATTTCATTTTTATGTAATTTCATTGAGTCAAATGTGTAAATCAATTTAGTTAATTTCATAATTCAAATGGTTAATCAATATTTTTTAATGAATTTGACTGATTCCAAATTTTAATTAACACATATTAACCATAACAATAGTCATTCTTCCATTAAAGTAATTAGTGTTAATGCAATATATATATATATATTATATATATAATATTATAATTATGAAAGTTGTTGAGATGATTTGACAGGGTATGATAAAACCATCTATTGGCCATGGTAAATAAGCAAAAGCCCACACCAACTAGATTAATATCTATGATAAAGTGGGGGTGAATATACTATGGTTAAGAAAATCGGTAAATTGTAAGTTATTAAGTTTTAGTCTTCATAATGAAATTCTAAATAGTTACAAAATTATTATTTTACATATGTATAAAATGTATCTTAATAATAGCTAACTAAGTATCTTATTTATTTTAAAAGCAATTATAATCTTTTTGATCCCTGATGATGGATGGAGTTACCATGGGAAATGTTGGACTGATCACAAATATTACACAATTGTATTAAGGAAATCACCAACAACAATATTATTTCTTTTAGATTTAATTAAAAAAGTGTTATAAAATTAAATTCAAATAAAATATGTATAAAATCATTTTATTGTAAAACGAGAGATGGTTTTTGGGCATGTTGTATTTATGAGCCATGGTTTTAGCCCATGGTATTGTAATAAAGCCTATTTACAAGTTAATAATATCTCTGGTAAAGTGGGCGTGAATATCCATGGTTAAAAATATTATTATATTGTTAATTTATTGTAAGAATTAAACTTTTTGGTAAAAATCACATAAAGAAACTATAAGTGGACCCATTTCCAACCATTTAGTGACAAGATGAAAAGCCACATCATGGCATTAGATTAAATAGATGAAGAGAGATGTTTTCTAGCCATTAGAATATAACAGTTAGTTTTGACTAAAGAATTATCATTAATTAATAAACAATTTTTAAAATTAAATAAGGTAATAATGGAAATTAACTATAAATAAAAATTAAATTTTATTTTTTATTATTTTAATTCAAAACAAAGGTCAATGATAATAAGCAGAAACTTAATATTCTAAAAATAAAATTGAAAAATTATTAAAAAAAAATGAAAAAAATAAAAAATAAATAAGGAATAAAGAAATAAATATAGTAAGGTCAAATTTAACTATTCTAAACAATAAAACTAAAAATAATAATAAGAAAATGAAAAAATAGGATGAGTCCTTTCCAGGTGTTGGATGTAGGAAGCTGCAGAACACCCTTTGAACACCCTTTGATTGGAGATATCCCGAGGATAGGTTGGTGTTGGGGTAGAGATGTTGGAAGAAATTGAACAGACTGTGAAAAAGGTATGGGGGAAAATTGAAAGCTACCAATGATTGACAAAAAAATATATACAGATAAAATATGAACCTACTAAGAGTTTCAACTAGGCGAACATGTGTATGTAAAGGTTAAACCGAAAAAGAGCACTTTAATATGGGGAACTTGTGTGAAACTAGCTCTTTGATTCTGTGACCCATTTGAAATCCTTGACAGGATTGGGCCTGTGGCTTATCAACTGGATTTATTAGGTCATATATGTATACACGATGTGTTTCATGTCTCCTTGCTAATGAAATACATACATGATCCTAAGCATATTATTGATTGGCATAATGTTCAGGTAGACAATGAAATTTTAGATAATTGTATATGTTTTCTTAAGTGGCAATTGACAAAAGCTAATAGTTGCTCCAATGATTATGGATGTAGGTCAAACCAGATGAAGAATTCCCGGTGGAGGCTTTGTGCATACTAGATCAGAGAGAAACTAGGCTATGAAAGTGAGTAATCACCCAGGTTAAAGTGCAGTGGAAGCATTCGATCCCGACCAAGGTTACCTAGGAAGATGAAACTTTTATGCATAAGGCATATCCCAACCTATTCTAAGGGATAGAAATACACCGAGGACAATGTTCTGTTTTTGGAGGGGGGAGATGTAATACCCCCAATAACTTGTAAATATTTTATTTACTTTTCTTGTCAAATTTACTTTTAGAGACTATGGGGTCCATGCTAAAGGTCAAGTAGGAACACATGATGTACATAAATGTTTTTTCTACTTTAATACTAAATATATATATTTTTTCATATGGTCAACCATGTAAAACCACAGTGGGAAAGGTGCTAAAGAGAATTTCACATCCGAGACAGTTACAGGACAATTAGGAAAGGCTAAAGAAGGGCTATCGATAGAGGAGTTGTCTGCCCATATTTCCTCTCTCTAGAGATAGATTATCTCAGTAAGGGAAAAAGTTTGGTTAAGAGGGTGATAGGGGAAAATCTTGAATTAACCTTGTTGGTTTTGGAGCTTGCTGGAGGACAAAAAAAATAATTAGTTGTTGAGCTTTACATTCCTCCTAATAGGACGCTACCAAGAGGAATCTTGTGCTCAAACAAGTGTGGTCACTGTAAGGAAATTGTCTTGGATGTGAAATTGGCTCGGGGGGAGATTTGGTTAGTGGAAACCAGTTCTTATTGGTTGGTGGGGTCATTCCTTTCTCACTGTAGTTTTCGTGGCAGACCAAGTTCAATTAACTAGATAAATGATGTGATAGAATGAATTTTTCATGTTTGTTTACCATATCATCATTACAATTTTGAATAGATCTAGGTATTGTCTGTATATATTAAAAATTGGAATTTATAAATATTGGGTAAAAGATTGTATATATCCAAATAGTCAAAAATAGAATATGTAAATGTTGAATACAAAGGAAAAATAATTCATCCCTTTAGAAAAGAAAATATGATAATCTATTTTGAACAAGCAACCCTGCACCATTAACAATAAAACCTTTAGGCGTATATCTAGGTGTATTTGAACAAAAGAAAATAATAAAAAAATAATTGTTTCCAAAGGATAGTAGGATTTTAATAAATAAACAATACATAATTGTATATGAATATATTCTCCCGGTACATGTTAAATAAAATTATAGTGAAGGCCACAAGCTCTAAAACATAAAATTCTATATACGACACATGAGTAAAATTAAATCTATTTTAAAACAAAGTTTCGACAAAGTCCCAAACCCTAAGGGCTACGGTTCAATTTACAAATGCCATCATCATTATACAACCACAAGACTACAAGCCACCCTGGAAAAAGCAAAGAAACCAAGAATTAAATCCCGTTGTTGAATTTCAATTTAAACATTATAGTTGTGATTAAACACATTGCATTCCAATAGAAGTAACAACCCTTCAATATATTCCCAATCTCAAGAGGTAATGCCTTTAAAAGGCTCAAAGCCTAAGTCAAGGACCTTGAGCAAACATGAATTGCATATATGTATAGTGGCAAGATTAATCAAGGCCGCAAAGACCTTGATGTCTTAAGTCATTAAAACCTATGATTAGTACATCACAACAACCGAAGTGCTTGGTCTGTGTACATAAGGATCATGGCTTGATTTATAAGGATATTAAAAAATTTACACCATGAACATTTAACATATATATGGTAGCAAATATATAACCTCCAAGGTTATCAACATAAAAAAGAAATATACTCAAAAAATTGTGATCATATATGTGTACCATTTAGAGTGCCATCATGAAAATAATGGAGGAAAAGTAAGTATGGTAATAATTAATCTAAAAGTAAGTGTAAAATAATTTGGGGCAATAAAAATTTCTAATAAAAAAATTAAGTGCATATATGGAATAAATTGTATATAATGTAAGAAGATATGCAATTTACTTAGTTAACTATAAAAAAATATTTACTGTATTGCTACACACTGTGTAAATTTTACAAATTTTTAGTGTGGTGATTTATTCCTTTATATATATATATCTTATAATTATAATTTTTCTTTTTTAATTTTTTGAAAATTTCTGATTACATAGAAAGAAATAATTTATGCAATTCCAACCGAATATTACTTCATTCAAAATAACTGTTAATTAAATAATCACATGTGAAATATATCTTGAAATCTGTACAATGATACTTTAGATTATCTAATTAATACACATTTATTATTATTATTATATTTAAACATTATATGTAAATTATTGACATCGAAAAATTTAATTAACATGAACATTGAAATATTTTATCCACAATTGTTTTGTTTTTTTAATACATTTCAATATTTTTTGTTGTTTAAAGCTTGGCAAGTCCATCTATTTTCTATTATATATTAGACAAATTTACACCACACATTTATTATATATTAGGCAAATTTACACCACACAAATTAACCGGGTGGCCTCAACTTGCCCCGAGGGGGAACCAAGTCTGTTGGCCACCAATCAACATTATATGCCATCCAAAAACAAAATTGCTTCAGTCTTTCTAGCCAAGCTGGATAAGTCTCAGTCTCACGTCCAAATACTACATAACTGTAATAACTAACATATGCAACAGGAAATTTAAAAGCTACCCGCATAAACAAAAACTAAGCATGAGGAATCTAGTCTTTCTGCTCTTTTTGCTCATCAGAGACAGAGGCTATAGGAGCAGGATCTTCAGTAGTTGCCCCTAGCATTCCATACAATGCCAGGATACAAGGGATGTGATGGTCAATTCGATCCATCTTGATGTCCTATTTGTGCAACTAAAAGAGGATTTTCTCCATGTCTTTTTTTATAACTGGGCAGGCCCTGCATTGTGACCGACATCCCCATAGAGATATGTTCCATCGCTTTGCCAAGCAATCTTTTCATTAAGAAATACAAGTAAAGGGTGTGTTTGAACTGCGTAATTCTACCTCGGGTGTTCCATGGATTAGGAACCATTGTCCTCCAGTCATCTATCTCCTCCTCTGGTTCACTTCCCTGTTTTATCTCTGCTTCCCAATCGTCAATCAACTTCCGATTTCCTTCGTCCATTTCATCCCAATATGTCGTTGTTGCCTTTGCTATGAGGTGCTCTACAGGCTTACAGCCCATGCGACCTTCCGACATGCTCGACCTTTTGTTTGCTCGGTGGGTCGAGCCTCTTCTATCATGACCATGCCCTCTCGTTGTTGAAGCCATAGTCTGTGCAGTGATGCCTTGTGGACAGTCAAACAAAGTTAGGTTCGTCAACCCTTGCGCATCATCCCAATGCAACTGTTCATACAATGCCTCTCTTCCATGTTTCACCATCTGCGGGTTAAGGTAGCTCAGAGCCCACAAGTGGCCAGGGGAATTGGGTTTTGAACGCAGCTCCCAAGGCTCCTCAAAGTGCTCCTCCCCCTTGCCATGGTGCAATTGCTTGTCGTCCCATTGCAGTTGGAGCCAAGCTTGCAGGCCCGTCTGAAGCCTAGCTCGATGCTTGATTTTATTCCCTCTTTCAACTCCCTCAGCCAGTAGCTTCCTGCTATGGTTATGCTTACCCCTCTGTCCCATATACCGCCCAGGGTCCCTAGTTGCGCCCTTGCTACCATGAAAATGCCCATTTTCCCAGGGTTTTCTCAACGTTCTACTGTTCTCATTGATATCCCGACCCTCTGCCCACAACTCTTTCCTACCTCTCCCTTCAACACTCAACCCCCCAGAAATGGCAAGCTCGCTATCCCCTATTCCCCTGGTTTGAGCAGCTAGGTAAGGGCATGCGTCTCTTCTCGACCCAACATTACCAATGCCGCTACCAAGATTCTGACTCAAATGAAATAAAAACAAAACGCAGAGCCAGGCCATCGCCCTCTCTTTCCTCCCCCTGTTTCTCCCATACAACGCTACTCCCCATTGGGATGACCTCTTGCCCGTCCCTTCCCCCTAGCGAAACCCCCACTAGATCATGTAATTGATGCAGGAACCCAACCAGATCATGGAATTGATGCAAGGATGAGACCAAATTACATACCAGAGAGCCGTTGATTGTCTGCAGCCAAGGTGCCTTCACCCCTCTTCAGCTTTGAGCCGCCTTCCGTCTCCACTGCAATTCTCACTTGCTTGGCACGTCAAATGCCTTAACCATCTCTGCCACCCTGCCTTTTTCCTCCCTCTTCCACCTTGCCAGCCCACTGTCCATGCATTCATGGCTAAGAACACCGCACCCCCTACCTTGAGCATGTGGGGGACAATGGTAGTTATGGTCCGTGTACAATCCATATCACATCAAAGCCTGTCACCTCTAACACCATCCCTCATCTCGATCGAGAGTTAATACATTTCAATATTACTTAGTTTTACATGTTGAAATATTTTATTTATGATGTACATTTGATTTTTTAATTAATATCAATAATTTTTAAATGTCACATTATTTCTATGCTAAGAATTAAATATATATATATATATATTTTACTTTTAATTACTTCTTGGCTTTGGGTATTAAAATATTTTATTGTGGTTCACATATAAATTAATTAACATGGATATTAAAATCCGTTGATCCATCTTAACTTATTTTTCAAGCCCCTATGCAAACCTCTTTTTTGAGTGCAAAATTTGAGGAAATGGTTGTACCTTGAAAGATTTGACCCTTTCCGAGCTTGATAGATCCAGAGTTAAGATGGATCTCCGCTTGTTTATAATATATATATCTTAATTTCTATTTTTATGTAATTTCATTGAGTCAAAATGTGTTGATTAATATTAACATAGTTCTATTAAGGATCTCTAACAACAATATATTTTCTTTAGATTTATTAAAAAATTTGTTATGAAATTAATTCATATATATTTATAAAAAGGCATACAACTTGTATTTTCTTAAAATCTTAATGAAAATTTACTCATTTTTCTTTGGAATATATAGTATTATATATATATTATAGTTAATAGATTTTTTATGTAAAAGAGAGATGGTTTTTTTTGGGCATGTTGTATTGATGAGCCACACTATTAGCCCTGGTTTGTAATAAACCCTAAGTTATCTCTGGTAAAGTGGGCATGAGTATCCATGATTAAAAATATTATTATATTGTCAGTTTATTGTAATAATTAAAGGTTTTAACATGCTTATTAATTAAATTTAAATATAGTTACAAAATCATTATTTTAATTTATAAGGTAAAATCGATTTTAACTTATTACAAATTTGAATTTTATCTAAATTCAGGCTTATGTGATACATATTATGAATGTTGAGAGATCTTTGGGTAAAAATCACATTGTGGTTTATCTTCGGACACGATGAATAACCAAATCATGATATTAGATTAGATAGATGAAGAGATATGTTTTCTAGCCATTAGAATATAACAACTAACAACTAGTTTTGATGTTAGATCTAAGACTTTTGTGATCCATAACGAAGTCTTTTGGATTAATCACATTGTTAGGATTTGGTCGACCAACTAATGTGGTTCATTCGGACAAGGTGAGAACCAACTAATGTAGTTCATCCTCAAGACAAGGTGAGAAATTAGGGGATCGCTAGGAATAAATAACATGGATGCATAATAAATAGCATGGATGCATTATTGCCCAAAGTTAGCCATTCAAATTAACCGTTGGTAAATTAGTTAAAATATTATTTAAGAATTGGTGGTAAGGAGTTATCTATTAACATATTATATATTTAGTTAAAAACTGGCCATTGTGGAATAATTAAATATAAAATATTATCTTTCAAAATTATGGATTTATATAAAAAAATTATTTAATAATATCAATATTTTTATAATATTATTTGTTAGGGATTGACTAAAAATATATCATTAATTAATAACAACATTTTTTTAAATTAAAATAAGTAATAGATGGAAATGTCGCTATAAATAAAGAAATTAAATTAATTTTATTATTATTATTATTAAATCAAATGAAGGTCAATAATAATATTGTCAAACTTAAATTATTCTCAACAATAAAATTGAAAATGGTAATAAGAAAATGGAAAAAATAAAAATAATAAGGTCAAATTATACTATTCTAAACAATAAAACTAAAAATAGTAAAAAGAAATGAAAACAAAATAAAATATAAATCAAACTAATGAATTACTCATTTAAAATAAAAATAAAAAATGAATAGTAAAAAGGAATACCAGAAATTATGATTAAAATAAATTAAAAAAACAAATAAACAAATAATTAAATATTATAAAAACATAGGGATACAAGGTAGGGATCCAACACCTGCTAATATTCCAACCATCCTCTCTATTTAGATTGATAGGCCTCCTTTCAATTTCCAAGGCCTCCCTAAACTTACAGTGATAAAAATGATCAATCCTTACAATGAACCTCGTCTCTTCAATGTAGATGTGATGGTTTGTCTTAACTGCATGTTTTGCCAGAGTGGAGTAGTGAGAGCTTCAATGTTTGCTGTCAACTGCATGCTTAAGAATCCTTTGATTAATTGAGTGGTCAATTTCACCAATGTAGGGAGTCCCACAGGAGCAAGTGATGACATAATCACCTTTCCCATCTTTAGGGTTCATAGGGTCCTTCATTGATATTAGGGAGCTTCAAATAATGTTTAAGGGCCTAAATGTCGAAGGAACCTTATGTTTCTTCAGGATCTTAGTAATATTGTATGTGGTTCCCTGGATAAATGGAAGATGCCCCCCTGATAACTGATATTTAAGGTCATTTTTAATCCTAGTACCTTTTTTAGCCTTAAGGAAGGCTCTAAGACATTGGCGCTTACTACAACCATTCTTGTTCAAAACACTAAGGAGATGGGGTTTTTCATCATTGAGGTGGTTTTCATCAGAAACTCGTAATGCTTGAGTGGCTAAGGTGTTGAGAACACCTAGCTTTTGAGTAGGGAAATGATGTGAATTTGCATGAAGATATTGTTTGGTGTGAATTTTCTTCCAAAAAAACTAGTGGGAGAAATAACCATCATCTCTCTTTGAAATAAGAGCATTGAAGAAAGGGAGGCTGCCATCAATTTCACATTCCATAGTAATCTTTATGGAACTAGATTGATTGTTAATATGTTGGAAAAAGAGATCTGACTTTTCCCAACTATGAGACCAAATGACGCAAGTGTCATCCATAAAATTTTTCCAAAGCTTAGGCTGTAATAGAGCTTAACAATAATCATCTTAACAATCAATCTAGTTCCATAAAGTTTACTATGGAATGTGAAATTGATGACAACCTCCCTTTCCTAGATGTTCTTATTTCAAAGGGAGATGATGGTTCTTTCTCCCACCAGGTTTTTCGGAAACTCACACCGAACAATATCTTCATGCGAATTCCCATCATTTCCCTGCTCAAAATCTAGGTGTTCTCAACAGCTTAGCCACTCGGGGGTTACGAGTTTCTGATGAAAACCACCTCAATGATGAAAAAACCGATTTCCTTAGTGTTTTTAATAAGAATGGTTGTAGTAAGCACCAATGTCTTAGAGCCTTCCTTAAGGCTGAAAAAGGTCCTAGGATTAAAAATAATCTTAAAGATCGATTTTTAGGGCTGCATCTTCCGTTTATCTAAGTAACCACAAACAAGATTTTTATGATCCTGAAGAAGCATAAGGTTCCTTTGATATTTAGGCCCCTTAACACTATCTGAAGCTCCTTAAGATCAGTGAAGGACCCTCTGAACCCTAAAGACGGGAAAGGTGTTTATGTCATCCCTTGCTCCTGTGGGACTCCATACATTGGTGAAGTTGGCCGCTCAATTAATCAGAGGATTCTTGAGCACACAACTGAAATCAAACATTGAAGGTCTCACTCCCCCGCTTTCGCAGAACATGCAGAAAAAACAAACCATCACATTTGCATTGAAGAGGCGAGTGTGATTGAAAGGATTGATCATTTTCATCACCGTAAGTTTAAGGAGGACTTTGAAATTGAAAGGAGGCCTATTAATCTAAATAGAGAGGATGGTTGAAATATTAGCAGGGGTTGGATCCCTACCTTGTATCCTAAGTTTTTAAAATATTTAATTATTTTATTAATGTCTTTTAATCAGAGTTTTTGGTATTCCTTTATTTGTTTATTATTTATTTAATTTATTTTTTTTTTTAATGAATGGATTTATTTATTAGTTTATTAATTTTTTTTTTTTTCATTTTTTATACTATTTTTAGTTTTATTGTTTAGTATTAAATTTGATCTATTATTTTATTTTGTTTTTTTATTTATTTTATTTTTTTTTTTATTTTTTCCATTTTTCTTATTACATTTTTCAGTTTTATGTTTAGAAAATTAATTTGACCTTATATTACAAACTTTAGTTTTGATTTAAATAATAATTATTATAAAATAATTTATTCTCTTTTAATTCACCTCTACTTATTTTAATTAAAAAATTATTTATTAATTTAATAATAGTTATTTAGTCAAACTAGCTATTATATTCTCGGCTAGAAAACATCTTTCTTCAATTATTTAATCTAGTGCCATGACCACACTAGACGGTTCAAAACAGGGCCACTTATAGTTCCTTTATGTGATTTTTACCAAAAGATCTCTCAAAATTGAATTTTATTATTTTATTACTTTTAACTTTTAACTACTACATCTTACTTTTAATCTTTTATTATTATTTAATTTAGCCAACATGTAATTTTTTCCAAATCCTTAATATTTTTACCATATCTCGTTTGTATTGGGTTGTAATATCAACAACCAAATTAGAGTTAGACTACATTTTAAAATTATTTTAAAACTAACTTTACTTGTCGCATTGGTTGTTGATATATATATATATAGTTGAATTATTTTTATTTAAAGAATATTTTTTTTTATTAAAGGGGACATATTTCACTCCCTTTTGAGCATGAACCTAATAAAATTACCTCTTAATGGTGTAAAATTGACCTATCAATTCACTGAGCCTCTAGGGTCCAAATAAAAAAAATCATCTCCGTATTAAAAAAATTCATAAATGTTAATTAAATTACAATTATTATTATTATTATTAAAATATAAATATATGAGTTAAACATAAGCATTTTAAAAATATGTAACAATATTCCTCACCTTCCAGATTCACCCTTACTTTACCATGAAAATTCTTAAGTTATAAGTAACCTTTGTTACAATATCATGGCTTATTAATACCACATGCCATATGACACATGGATATAAATCTTAATCCTTGATTTGTGACTACTACTATGAATATTTTTGCATATTCCACAAAGGTTAAATATATACAATCCACCTAATAATTATTGATAATTAAGACATATTTTAAAATATACGTGCCTATTGTTGTAGTTAAAAAACATAAGAATTAACTAAATTATAACTTTATTTAAAATAAGAGGGTTTCTAGGGGTGGCAGGAGTGGGATGGGTGATCATTTGCCCTAAAGAACAATCAAAGCCTAGATTTTCCTAGGTGTTAGGTACAACAACAAATAATCAAGTTGAATTATTGGTATTATGGAAAGGTCTGGATATTGCCATAAGCAAAGGAATAAGGAGATTAAAGGTTCTTGGGGATTCAATGATAGTCATAAGATTGATAAGCAAATCAAAATGTGAAAGAGGTTCTTCCACCCCAGTAATGGTAAACAAGGTCACATTGAAAATAGATAACTTTGAAGAGATTTCCCTCTTCCACATCCTCAAACATTTAAATGAAGATGTAGATAAACTGGCCAAACATGGAGAAAAGCTTGGGTTAGGGATATTAGAACTAAATCATGATAAGGGGTCATTTCCCCCATTCCTTAACTCAAATCTTATGTGTTATATAAAAACAATGAATTGTTTCAATCGCTCCTTGATCTGCAGGAGTATCATTGAATGCAAAGAAATGGATTCAAGAATTGCTTGGATTAAATCATCACATCCAAATGGTGGAGACAACAAGTGGCTTACTATATGTGGAGGTGAAGAGTACTCCACATCTCCTTCTCTGCTCATCAGTCATTTCCAGTAAGATAGATGGTATGGTGCAAAGACTCGATTCAATTAGGATTTGATGGGATCATTCATGTCATTGATCCAAATGAAATTCCCCATGACACCATTCTTAATTGCTTTGGGCCATTCTCCTGGTTTGGTTGTTAATTGTGTAACAAATCCCACCCTTATTGTAGGCTTCTAGATCTAATAAGATCAAGAATTAATGCCTCCTCTTGGGACTCGTCTCAATAGGTGCATAGAAGAAATGATAATTTCGTACGTGATTTTTGGTATATCCTCACTTTTCCCTATTGTTACATGGTTTCTTCAACGCTTCCAAAATCTGAGTTTAGAAAGTGTGAATATGGTCATCGTTGGGCGTCAAGCTCTTGCTGTAAACAATCCGTTGAGAATTTGTTCAAAGAGATGATGGTCATGGTTGAACTCTCAACTAAAGTCTAGAGCTTGTGGAAGTGAGAAGGAAGAAAGGTTCAACCCGCTAGAGAAAAAATATGAGTGGTTGCAGACGAGAATGAACAGGAAGCTTGCAAGTCTAGAGCCTGATTTACTTATGTGGATAATGCACACCAGTGGAAACACGCTATTTGTTGGTGACCCTGTAGAAAATCTGAATGGTATGTTAACATGATAATGCAATATAAATCAAAGAAGAATAATATAATCTAATTCTACTATCAATTTGCGGAATCTTAAAGATCAAGTTGAACAATATAACCAGAAGAAGAAGAATCAATGCACAATACACATGAAAATACTTTGGGGAAAGCCTAAGCTAAAAACCTCACTATTTGTATTATCATACAAGGTGGAAATACATAAAAATTATACAAAGCCTTAGCTCTCACAGCTAGCCAGCTCTCAGTACAATCCTCACAGATGCTCACAGACAATCTAAGCTTCTCTCAAGCCTTCTCCTCTGCCCCGCAAGCTCTTATTTCCTTGTGCTGTTCCTCTGGGATGATTCTCACCTCACAAAGTGGAACACTTTTGATCTCACACACTGTCATGACTGCGCAATCCTCAAGGAATGATTCCTTGACTGCATGCATGAGTTTTCTTTATAAGAAAACACATGCAACTGATAGTACACTGTCCTTGACTTTAATCTCAACTGGGTCTTTCTCAGAATAGACCATGCATGAGTTTTTGATGAGGGAATCTTCAATTAATTGGACTACACTAGTTGAGTGCATCCATGCATCAACTGACTGTTAACTCTCTATTAGTTCCTTAAACAGTTTGGAACTAATTTAACTGATTTAACTCAGTAAACTGAGTTACTAGTTACAACTCAAATAATAACTCAATCTTATCTCATTAATTTAAGGGATAACTCTTGACATGACTTAAGAAGACTTCTAACTTGAATTTCTCCAACTAATTAATTCAAAATGAATTAATTAATTATTTCCAAATGCTGTTAAGACTAAATTCGATTTTATTCACAATTTAATTCAAGGACAAATTAAATTGGAATATTCTTGTTGCCACATTTCAACACTCCCTCTCAACAAGAAAGGGATTATCTACCACCCCGATCCTGTCTCTATGGAACTCAAATTTACACTTTGACAATGCCTTTATCAAAATGTCGGCATCTTGCTCCTCTGTCGAAATATACTGCAGCAACATGATCCTCCCATCATCAATAACTTGCTTTACCTTGTAAAGCTAATGGGAACTCACAACTAACTTGTTCTCCAGTCTTGGAACCACGTCCCAAACAATGTTACAAACTATGGAGTCATACTCCCCCATCATAGCATCAACCCAAATCGGCTGTTGCACTGCTTCCTCAAAGGAAGATGGCTCAGTCTCAACCAATTCCCCAGAAAGGTCCATGTATCTAGTGTACCTCTCAGATGACCTCCTCTATCTACGCTGAGAAGATGGTGCTCCCACATTCTCTCTCGCATCCTCCAACAATTTGTCAGCTTCTCTTGTGCAGTTCCGTCCATCTCTGGAAGACCCTGCTTCAGTGAATGTCTCCACTCATGGAACCTCTGCATGCGGCTGCTCCGCATCAGTCTGAGGCTCCTCCTCCTTAGGAACCAACAGTTCCTCCACAGCCTGTAGTTAGAGCTCCCGCTCAAGGAAAACTTGCATGGCCTTCTGCTCATCAAACTTGAGATCTCTGTGAACCATTGTCCTCCGATTGGTAGACAAGTACACCCGATAGTTGTGAGGTGTATCAATGTACTCTACAAATATCCCCATCTCTGCTATCGGCTCAATATTCTTCCGTGCATCCTTTGTCACATGGCAATATATTGATGAGCCAAAGATCTTGAGGTGACCCACATCTGGTCTCTTACCGGAGAAAGCTTCCTTTGGTGTCTTTATCCAAAGTATGCGATGCGGGCTTCTATTCTGCAAATAGACCGCTGTGTTGCATGCCTCAACCCACAAGTGAAGTGGTAGGCCTTGGTCATGTAACATTGCCTGTGCTGCCCCTACAATAGTTCTATTCTTCCTCTCGGCCACCCCATTCTGCTGTGGGTTATGAGGTGCCGTCAAATCTCGTTTAATTCCTTCCACTGCACAAAAGTCCTTAAACTCTTGAGAGACATATTCTCCATTGTTGTCGCTTCTCAAGGCCTTGATCTTCTTCTTTGACTCTTTCTCGACCAAAGCTTTGAACTCACCAAACTTTGTGAAGGTTTGGTCCTTCTTCTGCATGAAATAAGTCCAACATTTACGAGAATAATCATCAATGAAAATCACAAAATACTTTTGCTTCGCTGTGGATTCTTGTTACATAGTAATTTGTCACTGACCTCATCTTAGTCCCTCTACTGTGTCATACATCAAGATAAACATGTCCATATCTTCCCACTCATGCAAAAAGATTAAGCAAGTGCTCTCTAATGCTGAAGATTGACCCTGTTTACCTAAGTTTCTGCATCGTTGCTAGTAAACCCTTAAAGTTTGCAACGGTTCCCTATCATGAACTGTATCATTGTGACGTCGTCGCAGGTGTACACCTGTTTCCAACGACGGTCGATTTTTAAGGCTCGGTGCAAGTCTTCCGGATGATTATTGCGACGATTGGTCCGAACGCATTGCTCCCTTACGATTTCGTCGCTAAGCCCTAGTTCATGACCTATGACGATCCAGATTAGGTGAATTAGTTCAAACAATCGGCCTTCTGGGTGATTCTAGAGCTGGTTTTTGGGTCAGATTGGTTTGCCTTCCTCCTCTGGGATGGTATTTCCACCTTTTATAAAACCTCCCCTGAGGATAAGCTCCCTCTCCCTCATTTCATGGAGGCTACTCATCCTACAAAAGCACTCACCATTGTTATTATCAGGGGGTTACTAGTTTTGAGTTCCTAGTTACTGGTTGCTAGTTGGATTGAAGCAGCTTAGATAGCTTTGGTGTGAGTGTGACAAGTGTGGAATTTCTGATAGTTTGGTAAGAAGTTGTGGAGTGCCTTAGCCTTGCATTAGAGCTTGTGAGTGAGAGAGAGATATCAGCTATTTGGGAGATCCATTCTTGAGAGTGAATGCTTGAAGAAACATACCGACTGGACCCTTTGAGAAGGCTTGCAACGTCAAGACTTGGTTGTAAGCTTGACTCTTGATTCATTTTAATACAATCAATGATGATTTCCTATATCTTGTGCATAATTTACTTGATAGCTTATGATTTCTTGACTTTATAAAATAGATCATTGTGGTTCTCGGTTATGTTTTCTGTTGTTCTCTTATACTATTTTAGGCTGATTGCTCATTAAGGAGAAGGAAACGGAAGTTGGAGCGCTGCAATGAAAGCTTCATCAAACACTGGTTTTGAGGTAGGCTTCCAACAATGACTATTTAAGGAAATTGATTATTGTTTTGTTTTTGCTGTGACTAGACCCACTCTAGGGCTAGAGGGGTTGCCTCTGTCTGCAGAGGGAGCGCTTTCCTACTTCACAAGTTGGCAACTCCGCTGGGGAGTCCTTTGTATGTTTTCTTCTTGTTTACTTTTGATTTGTCTTTTGATTTAGTGTCTCTTGAACTTTGGGTTTTCACCTTCAGTTTTTCGGATTACATGGGTCAATCTGGGAATTCCCATTATTGTTTGGAAAGATAGCCTGGTGTTTTTTAGGTGTTGTCACTTATATTTTGTCCTTTTGAAACTCGTCGCTGAAGATAACCTAACAGCTGCGACGACATCACCCTGTCCCCTTTAGTAAATCTGTGCATTGTGGATTACCGGTTGTACAGCCACGACTATTCTTGAAATCAGACCATCGCAGAAGATAGGTGTACCCCTGCGACGATGTCGTTTAGTTGCTCTCTACACTTGAGACGATTGGCTTATCATCATAAGTTGCTTGTTGTAAGCTCACAACGATTCCTGTAAAGTTGTTTTTACAACTTTACCTCTTGAATCCATCAGTGTTGTTTATCCCCTATTATTTCTTGTCTCTCATCAGCTTGTTTTGATTTCTTTGGTTAAGGCTTGTTTCTCATTGATTTCATTTGAATGAATCTTGTCTTTTTAGCCCCGTGACCTAGCTCTTTCTAGTTTTTCCGACTGTTTGCCTGGGTTACCGGTCTATCCAAGGTTCATCTGCAACCGTCTTATTGATTTGCTTGAGACTTTTTCCTGCTTGATTTCTTTCTAATTGATTTTTAGTGTCGATTATTCAACAAGTTTGTTTACATTGATTCAATTTCTTCACTATCAAGCATAGATCACAATTGTTTGGATCAATTAGAATTACACTTGCTTGTTTGTCTCTTTAAATTCAAAAAAATAAAATAAAAAAAATCGAGGGATTGCATTCATTTAGTATACGAAAGTGAAAGTACATGTGCATTACAAATTTTCATGTTTTGAGAAATTGGAAAGCGAACTTTAATCTTCCATTAGTAGTATCGATGCACTCTAGGATTAGTGTGTTGATGCATTATGTTTCTTAGCACTTGCATTTGCTTATCTTGGTTTTGTGATTGCTTGGGAATGAACTCTCTACCTTTCTTTAAGTAGGTATTCATAGAAACGATTGATGCTTTACTCATTCTAGTTGCATCCTAGGGATTTATGATATACATATGGTAGGGCCTGAAAACCGAAACCTAATTCAAGATCAACCCTAAACCAACTGAATGAAATTAACAACTCATTGGAACTTAACGCACATTATTTAGAGGTCAAGGCTAGAGACGTGCTTAGATGTCATTAAACCTAGTCATTATTGTTTTCGCTTAAGGTTGGGTGATTCCTCCTCCTGTGACTCAATAGCTGCTAGTACGGACTCGTGCTCCCCGTACCATCGAGTTTATATCGGGAGAGCACACTAGGTTATCATCCTACATCCATAGGAAGCATGTCTGTCGCCTTACGAACCGTAATGCACTAAACATAGCATTTGGGAAGACTAACTGCCGTATGGAAAGTCCTTGGTCATTTCTCTTTCATTTGATCACCAAGGTGTATATGCAGTTTTACGGTTTGTCTGGTTAACCTTTTGCCTAGTTCTCCAGATAGTCACTTTCGTTCCTTTTCGACTCCTTAAAAGAAAAGGATCATCTGAGCAATTATCCTTTCAGGTTCATTAAACCTCAAAAGAGATAGAGTCACCTTTTCGTCCTTTTCTCGACTCTTGAAACATGAAAAGGTCAAGTTTTGCTCCTGTGTCATAAAATTTACTGCCCACAAAATATTCTTGTTAACAGTTCGAGTTCTTGGTTATAAAATGATTGTTTTTTCAGGCTCGTTCCCGATGGCAACATTCACTGAGTCTACCGGCCAAGGTCTTCCCCATATGGAAATCTTGGTCCATTTCTACCTTTTGGAAATGTCGGTGCTCCATATTGGAAACATTGCCCTTGCCTGGGTTAACCATCGGTTTGTCCGTTTGGTTGTTTTTAACCTCGGTGGTCCTGAGTGTCATGACTCCTGTTCCACCGTCTCCTTCATTTGAATCATGACATGATGATTCCAAGGTTGAGCCTGCGCCTTCTTCTCCTGTTTCTTCATCTTCATCTCCTACTTCGCCTGGTGAAAGTTCCACATCTAGTAACCAAGAGACTAAGAAGAAGAAGAAGATGAAGATGAAGAAGAAGAAGAAGTCCGATAAGCGCGAGGCCACCCGTGCAACTTTTGCTCCGAGTACATCTCAGGTCGGAACACCTTCTAATCCTCCGCGGAAGGTTAAGTTTCCTTGTAAATTGTGCAAGGATGACCATCTTATTTGTGATTGTCCTAGCATTCGTAGGGTCTTAAAAGTATGGTCTCATGATCTGGCTCGTCCCTCATTGTCCTCTGAAGCTCCTATCGATGTTCAATCCTCAATTGGCAGTGGTAAGAAGAAAGGGAAGATTCGATTCCCCTATAGACTGTGTGAAGGCAACCATTCCCTTCACCTTTGTCCTCTCATGGATAAAGCTTCTACCGTTTTTGAAAGTCTTATAGCCTCCTCGCCTCCACTTCCCGTTGGTTATAAGAGGCTCTCTTCAGATCCTCTCCCGGTTGACAAAGAGATTGACTTGGATTCTTCTCTTGTCTGTCCTCCTCTTCTTGAGCCTGGCTTTGCTAAGCCTATTCCTGACCAACCATTGGTCAGAAAGAGTGTCGACTTGGATTCACCACCAGTGGTGCACTCTGTTCCTAAAGAACATCGTGATTATACTGCTCATGTTCTTCTCGTCTCGTCAAATTCCCCTGAGTCTGAGAACGACCTTCCTATCCCAGCTGATTCGAAGAGTCCTTCTTTGGTTCCTATAGAGCATGGGGGAAATCATATGATACCCCCACCAAGTAGTTCGGTCATTTCCTTTGATTGGAGTCACTTGAATAATTTCCGCCTTCTGTCCTATGTTCCTTTCCAGATTACTGTACATGCCTATGATAAGGCAGTACCTGGCACTGTCTTGGATGAGGGTGCATCGGTTAGCCTCATGCCTTTCACTACTTGGCAAGCTTTGGGCTCCCCACAGCTTGTGCCGGTCACACAAAATCTGTTGGCATTTGACGGAGGAACTGTTTGGTCAATTTAGTGTTGTCTAAATTGCTATCATAAATTGTCAACCCGAGGCTCGTAAGCTGATGAAGTGAAGTGTACAATATATACTTAAGCAGCCTTTCCTAGTTCTTTTTGTCGTTTTTAGTTTATGTCTAACTTATCTTCCTAATCTGATGCGATGAAGTTATAAACAAGTGAGTGAATGTGTGTGTATGTGGCGATTTCTAAATGCTTTTTGAATTTTAAAGAGAAAACTTGAACAATAACTTGAAATGGAATTAAAGCTTCGAATGAAAGTAAAGCATCAAACAAAAAGACTAATGGCACTAGTCCAATACCTTTACTGCTGATAAGAATGAAAATGACATCTACATTAACTCAGCTGAAAGCAAGAACACTACTTTAACTCCTCTATTGAATCTAAAGCAATGCAAAAATTAAGTGAAAAATCACACTACTCAATTCTCCCTTAACATTCCGCCTTTAGCTAAATTGATCATGTGAAAAAGAGTTAGGAGTGAATTAGCAATATGAGTCTAAAACTAAATAAATCAAGCTGCAATTAAATGGTGTTTTGGTCCCATAAAAGTTAGTGAATTATGATAAAAAGAACCATCAAGAGATTAGCAACTTTACAAAACTTGATAAAGTAACTAGGCAAGGAAACTAACTAAGCAAGGAAACTAATAAAAATCAAAGCGAAAGTGAGCAGTTTAGATAAGACAACTTCAGATGCCACTAGTGTTATAAAGAAGGAAAAGCACACTGCCCCGGGCTCCTAACAAAGCTGTAAAAGCACACACTGATCAGTCATGAAAAGTACAGAAACGTAAAGCAGCATAATTCAAAACTGTACATTAATATACATGATAAATTAGAAAAAGGAATGCAGGAAAGCAAATTTAAAAGCTACTGTACAATGGTCGTAGCAGACAGGGGCCCTCCATCCACTTCAACCAATTAAGAGTTCAGCTACGCAGGTAAGAACAGAACTGTCTTCTTGGTATTAAATTAGCACATAATAAAATACAATGGAGAGCGTACACGCTATGAAAAAGAGTCTTAAAACAGAGTTTACAACAGCAAAAGACTAACTTCCAAAAACTAACTAATCAGCGTGTAGAAATGCTTTATTTATAGTAGGAACACAAACTGTTATGTGCGTAAACTAAGCTAACTAAAATTTTATGCAAAAGACACGTTCAGCAGCACCGTGCACGGATTTAGGGAACGGTCATCATGGTTAATAAATCCGCTATTGGATTCTTGTCCCCTGCAGTCTTCGTGGCTAAAGAAGAGGCCAGCTGTGACTTTCGTGCTCCAACTGAACACGCAGAGTCGTGCCACCGTTTGCAACCTTGACATTTGACCAGAGTTACCTCCACGTTGACCAGGAGTGTAGACGGTTAGTTTGGCTGAGCTGATAGCACACGCACCATGTACACAGTCATACAAACTTGCCCATGTGGCTCTTTCCTCTGGAGGACACTTGGATCATAGCAAACAAAAAAATGGATGGGGAATCTGGGATTGGCTGCGGAATCAGAGACCGGTTGCGGAAACCCTGTATCAGCTCCGGAATTGCAGCACTTGAACCAAAAATCTAAACCAACAGTCAATCATTAGCACAATTAGCAAATCATGTTAAAAAGTCCTATAATGCAATGAATTGAACAAGTTGATGAAGGAAATGATGACAAAAGAAGGAAATGAGTAGGAAAAGGCTGTTGGGAGGATGGGTAAATGAGTGTAGGTTTGAGGCTCAACATACCCCCACTGTGAAGGTGTTGCATGTCCTCATGCAACCAAAACTTTGTCATGATTTTTCAGTTCATATGGTCAGATGCCTCTGCCAAGACATCCAACCTTCTCCTTTTTCTTCTTACTGCCAAATTTGTTCTTGCTTTTCTAACCAAACACATAAAATTCAAGTTAATCAAGGCCCTACTCAATTTCTTGCATTTCCCCTTCAATTTCCTATTCTTTTTCTGCCAAAGACCCAAGTGAAGCATTGTGTTTTCGTGGACAATTTTGTCCAGCTTGATTTGTTCTTTCAATGCTTCATTATCCTACTTAATATGCCGGTTCAAGACTTCTAGCTCAAATACCTCTTATTTTAAAGATTTGACCTGTTCATCAAGAGGCACTATAGTGCTTGGATCGGCAACAGATTGCTCTAAGGTCTCCAAATAAGCATATGCCTTCTGCTGGTCAAGGTCAATGTCAAGTGTTTGTCTTGGTCTAAATTCAAATTCTTGAAAACTGCTTTCTCTTTCTTGCTGGAAGGGACTTTCCTCTCGTGGAGAACTTAGCTCAATATCTAGCAGAATTGGAGTCTTTTCAGGTGTGCCCAAATCAATAAAATGGGACTGTTTTCCTTTGGTCACACTCATTTTTCCCTTCAGCCTACTGCTTCTTCTCACTTGTACATTAGTGCTCTTTTGTTGGGCACTATGTTTCTCTTTCTGTTTTCTCTTTAAGAGGGCAGTGGCTTGAAGTTGTGCTAATATATCAGCTAGTGTTTGGGACTCTTCTTCAATTGACGGCTCAGGTGAAGGAAATGACTCTTGCACAATGGCTTTCCCTTTATCCCCCTTTTGTCTTTTAGTTCTGTCTCCCTTTTTCCTTTCTTCTTGGGAAATTTCTTGGGCAGTTTCTTTAGCAGTCTCTTGGGTAGTTTCTTCAATTTCTACAGTAGTTTCTTGGGTAGTAATTTCTTTCTCTCTTCTCCTACTTTTCTTTGGTATCCTAGGAGAGCTACTAGAGGCTTTAGCTACATCTTGAAAATGGTTTCTAACTAGAAACTTCTCCCATGTATCATTTTTAGTTTTCAACTGCTCCTCAATTAAAATTTTAATGAGTCCATGGTGATACAAGTGGGGTTCAATGTTTCCCACGTGTTTCTGAACAGTGGCACACATCTTCTTTAGACTAGCTAACAAGAAACAAGGTAGGTTGATAGCACGGTCATCCATAA
>APFE031216685.1:0-18172 GCA_000404065.3 Pinus taeda | reverse complement strand
TTAGTGTTGTTATATTAATAGAATGGGCTTAAGAAATTTATTCTCAATTGTCAGCCAAGTTGCAAGAGGTTCAAGCACAGTATACCTGGAGGAGGATGACACTTCCAAATTTCCAAGTTCAGTTGAGGAACAGTGAAACATTGCCTAATAGGCCCAAATCTTTTTGTGAGGGTAAGTTGATGGGGACCATCAACCTACCAAGGGAAAGACTCGATTCATCTAGGACATCAATGCAATTAGAACTATATGTGCATTCAAGTCAACTTGCAATAGAGTCACCAAAAACAATTGGTAAAAAACAGTCCTGGGGAAGTTTCTTTGTTTTGCTTTGTTAGTTTATTTTTTTATATCGGGATTCACTGAGTTCCCTGAAAGGAGAAAGAGGACAATGGATACAAAAAGAAGCCATAACATAGAATATAGGCCGCAAACACAACATGACAAATATGTAAACTCTGCAGAGTATCCTCCTATCATAAATTTGTTGGCAATAACTTGCTTACCTTGTTTTACTATATACATGGCATGCTCTGTGCAAAGTTTAAACCAACTGATATGCCCCTATTTATGGGCAGCTTCAAAAATCTTTGTTAATAGATTAGGTCTTTGTTGTAACTTTCATTAGCAGAAACTAAATACTCTTCTAATTTACTATGTTGATTTATCTAGCAAAATCTATGTATATGAATGGATTAGCCTTGTTTTCTAGGAATTTTAGTAGTTTCGTCCCCAATAATACTCTTTGTCTTGGTAGGTTCCAATAGGACATCATTTTCATGGATCTGGAAATTAAATTAACCTATGAAAAAGAAGTTCATTACGTCGTGAGGCGTTCCCTTTGAGAAAGACTCCCCTAGGTACCACCTTGCACCACTATGCACCTTCATTTTAAGGTTAGAAGATTGAACAATAGTCAGTCATCCGATTAATAGTTAAGTAATAGTTAACAACAATTTCAGGTTAATATTCAGTTAATAGTTAACAAATAAATTAGAAGTTTAACTCATGGGAAACTCATTTTAATTGTTTCCCTTTTGTGCATTCATGTCAAGAGAGGGAGATCGGAGAACCAAACTTGTCTCTTTGAAAATATGTTTTCTTTCTCATAATATCCCAAACCAGGATTGGGGGGTTAGTTGGTCTCCTCTACCATTTTACTTGCATTGGTGAAAGCTTGTGCAATCCAATCCAATTATATAAATTAACAATATTGCAAATACAAAGTCATATCCCGACTCATCTATTAAAACATTTCAGAAATTCACATAAAGAGCTTAAATGATGTGCTTAGGAGAGTAAATGGATGGGAATATGATCACATGTTCAAATTAACTGCTCTCAAGACAAACCAAAGTATTAAACTAAACTTTCTCACTTATCATCATTTAAATTGTTGATAAAAGATGAAAGGGTTTGACTACTCTTCTTTTTCCAAAAATCAATTCTATAGATTAAAAAATTGCCCATCTATTATAATTTATAACTAATCATAGCATATCTTACAAATAAAAAGTAAAAAATGAACATTGCATCATTCAATCATCCAAAGTTTATTCTTGTTAACCATTTCTTACGAGCTAACAAATTCATATACATTTTTACTATATTTTTGTTATTGATGTCTCCTAAGCATATGTAAGAACTCATATATCCTCCTCAATACACACTAGATTGCATCTCTGAAAAATCTCGAATTCTAATACACTAATATCAAGAGAAAGATTCACTTATTCCCATCTCTTCGCTAAAGCAACAATTATGTGGCCCATCGTTGAAAATGCAACAAGCAATTCTTAATTTAATTTTGCCCAAATTAATTAGGAGAAATTCAAATTTCAATTTCATAAAAATACTTGGAGGTAGTTAACTGAGGTGAAATGGATTTCTCACTTAGTTAATTGAGTTAATTAAAGTTGGAGACACTTGAGTTATGTTTAGTTATGATTGATTGCTAATTTCTAGCAATCAGGTTCAGTTATTTTAAATTATTATGAGTTTAACTAGTTCTAACTAATTAAGAACTAGTGGAGGGTCCAATAGTGGAGTGTAACCTCAACCGATTTGTAAGTTTAACTTGTGGTGAACTCATTTTAACCATTTTCCTTCCATGTCTTCATATCAAGAGAGGGAGATAGTAGAAATGCACTTGTCTCTCTGAAATGATGCCTACTTTCTCAGAATCTCCCAAACCAAGCTTAGCCAGTTGGTCGGTTTCCACTATTGTTTCCTAGGTTAGGTGCGTGGGGGTGCTACCAAAATGAATTGATATATGTGGCTCTTTACAGTAAAAGAAGAGTTATCCCCCTGAAGTCGAATTCAAACTCGTTCGAGTTTCCTTTGAATTAATCACACTTAATTTGTCCACAGATGGGTGGTGCAATTCCCCTCGGCAACATTTTGTATTTCCTATCATCGCCTTTGAAAATATTTCCATGTGGAGAATGAGCACCATGAATGTCTAGTTCATGAGGTAGGGAAAAAATTTAGTCTCATGGAAATCGCATTGACTCGAGGAATTGAATGTGGAACTTATGTTAGGGTTTTATTTGTTGATTTTCTTGCTTTTGCAGAGTTTGATAATAGAGTTTTATTTTTTGATTTTCTTTCTTTTATAGAGTTAGATGTGTAAAGGAAGGGGGAATGAGGTTCTAATAAGTAATATCCCTAGAGACGAAGTCAATTTCAGGGGGAAATCCCTGTCATTTGAGGTTACCACCAGTGACAAGTCCTCGAGGATGAAGTAGTTATAGGTGTGAATGATCCAAAATGGATCCTGGATAAACCTCTAAGTCTAAAAGACTTCATATAAGAGGTAAAAGGTACCAAATCACACAAATCCTTTGTAAATCATAGGAAAATGAAAGTCGTAGGTTGCTCTCAGAAATAGTCTCATTGCAGAGATCCCTTCATTTTGAATCCAACGCAACTTGAATGGGTGAAAACGAACTTTAGATGAAAAATTAATCACAAAAAGAAGTTCCCATTGGTTCTTTAGAAAAAGAGGCAAATCTTCAAAAAAATGGCCTAAAAGGCTTTATGAATAAAATTGCATCGGAGGAGGTCCAAGGCGGATTTAAGTTGAAAAGTGAAGCCACCCTCGTTCGCCGATCCCCAACATATTGGGTCAGAGGCAGACAGGCGATGTTGCATAAGGATCAGGCCGAGAGATAAGACGATTGCCAATATTGGTGGATCGCGTTGGCATAGGCCATGCCATATGGCCAGATCCCAGGGCTCATGTGATACGCGATTGCGATATTGCAATATCGCATTGGAACATTGCAAAGGACTGGGGCCATTTCTATATATATATATCTGCGATGCGATGGCTAACCCGACGGCTGGTAGGCAATAGTTATAATTGTGAAATCTGCCATAAGGCCATTTTGCGATATTTTCAGGTTTTTATGCATTTTAAATGTAAAGGAAATCACGAGAACAGTGGGATTCAGAGGCCAAAATCGGTAAGTGTTTGGGCTAGGCTCCGCCCAAGCCCATACATTGGCTACCATGTGTCCAGGCTGAGGAGAGATAAAACCACCCTCATCGGGCAGTTAACTCCCATACGAAAGGGCCGCTCGAGATTGCATATGGACCGTTGGATCGGGGATCCCGTAGATCGACGATGGGTATTGCACTAACACCCAAAGGCGGACCCGATAGGAAAATAGAGCAGATTTGAGGACTTTTGAAGTTCGATGAACAATGTTCTCTATGGATTTTTCCCGTGTTTAGTGTATTTTCCTGTGTAAGCCAAGAATGCCAAAATTTGGGGATTTCAAAGGCTCTATGCACTCATCTGTTACAGTACAGATGGTCACCATCCAAGAGGATGTTAGCAATGATTATTAAATGCTCCGGAAGGAAGATGAAGGGACAGCGGAAGCAAGAGAGCCTGAGCGGGAAAATGAATTGACAGCATCGATTTGGCTTAAAAAGCCACAGAAGGATAGAGGTTGAAGGTTGTTGGGTTTTGTTGCTGAAAGAAAAGCCAAAGTAGGAAGCTAAGGCGAAAAAGAGTAGAAAGAGGCAGTGCAGAAGGAAAAAGAAGCCAGAGCTGAAGAGCCAGAACGAGAGTCGAAGAGCCAGAGTTAGAGCCAAGAGCTAGAACCAAGAGCCAAGAGCCAAAGCCAAGAGCCAGAGCCAAGAGCTAGAGCTTCAAGAGCCAGGGGATAACATGGTGTCTGAACCCACTATTTTTGTGGAAAACAACAGGAGTTGAGCCAAGAGCTTGTAAAAAGGACTTATACCATAATCCCAGAGAGCCTAGTTGAGTTGACTAGAGCTCACGGAGATGTAGCCCAAGAGTTGTGGGTGAACTCTTAATTAAATTGTTGTCTTATGTGTTTATTTATTGTTGCTTTATTTACTATTATATGTATTTATATATCAGTTGAGCACATCAACTTATAGCACAACAACAAAATTTAAGGCATATAATTAGTTAAAAACAAACATCAGCATACACCTATATTTTCAAGCATTTCTTAATTCCACATTGGTTAATCAATAAGACTTGGGAAAATTTAAAGCTTTGGAAGTGGGAGAGGTTCTTGTAAGTTAGACAAGAAGCATAAGTGCCCCATTTTCAGATCAATGAAGGTCAAGGGTTCCAAGACATGATGGTTGTCGATGGGAAGAAATTGGGGGCATAAATGGCATGTCAATGTTGATTTCAGGGGGCAAGCCTTGTCGTTCGATGTTACCACTAGTGACAATGGGGGAAGAGCTGACACATAAATGTTGATTTCAGGGGGAAAGCCTCATCATTTGAGTTTACCACTAGTGATGGTATGATTGTTACTTCTTACAACATTGCTCCCTCTGATTGGAAGTACAGTCATACCTACAATAGGAAACAGTTCAGTTAAAATGCACCGTAGGATTTATTTTTCGGTGCTGTGGGTTTTAAACCCAAAATATCTTGATTCATTGGTTCTAACAGAGCCAACCAACTATAGAAAATTGATTGTCAATGTGCATAAAATGGGGGAAGAATTGGCACGCCAATCCATAGAAATAGGAGCATAGTGGGTAATTTTGATTACTCAATTTTCATTTTCAATATAGTAGTAGCTATAAGGACAAGCCTGCATTGAATTTTTTATATTCAAATGTTTAGAATAAATTTTATATAATCTTTAATATGTTGGAATGGTTCAGTAATGAATAAATTAGTGTTGTTGCAGTCATAGAATGGGCTTAAGAACTCTATTCTCAATTGTCTTCCATGTTGCAAGAGGTTCAAGCACAATATACCTAAAGGAGGAAGACACTCCCAAATTTCCAAGTTCAGTTGAGGAACAATAAAAGAATTCCTGATAGGCCTAGATCTTTTCATGAGGGTAAGTTGATGGTGCCCATCAACCTACCGAGGGAAATAAATTTTTTGGCTAGGACATCAATGCAATCAGAACCACGTGTGCATTCAAGCCAGGCTGCAGTAAAGTCACCAAAAACAATTGGTAAAAAACAATCTGGGGAATTTTCTTTGTTTTTCTTTGTTAGTTTATATTTTTCAATTGGGATTTCATTGAGATCCCTCAAAGGAGAAAGAGGAAAATGGATATAAAAAGAAGCCAAAGTAGAGAATAAAGGCCATAGACACAACACAACAAATATGTAAACTTTGCAGGGTATTCTCCTATCATAAATTTGTTGCCAATAACGTGCTTACCCTGCTTTATTATATTCATGGCATGTTCTATGCAAAGTTTAAACCAACAGATATGCCCTTGTTTCTAGGCACCTTCAAAACTCTTTGTGAGTAGATTAGGTTTCTTTGTTGTAATTGTCATCAACATAAACTAAACATTCTTTTGATTTACTAAGTTTATTTATCTAGAAAAATCTATGTATATAAATGGATCAGCCTTGTTTTCTAGGAATTTTAGTAGTTTCGTCCCCAATAATACTCTCTGTCTTTGTAGATTTCAAGAGGATATCATTTTCACTGAGTTGGCGATTAAATTAACCTAAGATAAAGAAGATCATTACACCATAAGGTGTTCCCTTTGAGAGAGACTCCCCCAAGTGCCACCTTACACCTCTCCACGCCTTCAAATTTAATGTTAGAAGATTGAACAATAGTCAGTCATTAGATTAATACTCAGTTAATAGTTAACAATAGTTTCAGGTTAATATTTAGCTAATAGTTAACAAAAAAATAGAAGTTCAACTCGTGGGAAACTTATTTTAATTGTTTTCCTCCCGTGTCTTCATATCGAGAGAGGGAGATAGGAGAAACAGATTTGTCTCTCTAAAATGATGCCTACTTTATCATAATCTCCCAAACCTGGATTGGGGGGTTTGTCGGTCTCCACTACCATTTCATATCCATACCTACATTAGTGAAATCCTGTGTAATCCAATTCAATTATATAAATTAAAAAGATTGAAAATACAAAGTCATATCCTCACTCATCTATTAAAACATTTCATAATTCATATAAAGAGCTTAAATGATGTGCTAAGGAGACTAAATGGATGGGAATGAGATCACATGTTCAGAGTAACTTCTCCCAAGACAAAGAAAAGTATTAAATTGAACTTTGTCAGTAATCATCCAATAAATCGCTGATAAAAAATGGAAGGGTTTAACAACTTTTCTTTTTCCAAAAATCAATTTTATAGATTAAAAAATATTTCCCTTCTATTATAGTTTATAACTAAGCATAGAATATCTTGAAAATAAAATGTAAAAAATGAACATTGCCTCATTCAATCATCCAAAGTTTATTCTTGTTAACCATTTCTTACTAGCTAAGAAATTCATATACGTTTTTACTATATTTTTTTTCTTGGTGTCTCCTAATCATATGTAAGAACTCATATATCCTCCTCAATACACAATGGGTTGGAGCTCTGAAAAATCTCGAATTATAATACACTAATATCAGGAGAAACATTTACACTGTAGAAATTCTCACCATAGATCACCTGATAATGCAATATACTAAAGCAAAATACTTGATCTACTTCTACTATCAAACTTTGCAGAAGCTTAATCAATTTGAGCAAGATCAATCAGAACACATATAACAAAGAAGAAGAAATCATACACATGAAACATAGAAGAATAATCTGGGGAAAGCCTCAGCTAAAAACCGCGCTATCTGTATTATCATACAAGTGGAAATATCTCAAGATTACATAAAGCTTTAGCTCACAAGCTATCCAGCTCTCAGTAAAATCCCTCACTTGTTGCTCATAGATAGTCAAAGGCTTCTCACAAACCTTCTCCTCTGCCCTCCAAGCCTCCTATTTCCTTGCGTAGTTTCCTAGCTCCTCAAGCTACCACTTGTGTGTAGTTACCTCACACACTGCTCACTAACCTCTAAAATAACTGCGCAATATTGAAGGAGATAATTCCTTCTGCATGGATGAGTTTCCTATATAGGAAAATTCCTCCAACTGATAGTACATTGACCCTTCCTTTGATCTCAACTGGGTCTCTGACTGAACTTACATGCATGAGTTATTTATGAGAGAATATTCAGTTATCTGAAGTACACTAGTTACATGAACGCATGCATTAACTAACTAAACTCACAATCAATTCCACAAAATATTGAAACTAATCTAACTAGACTTAACTCAGATAACTGAGCTAACTAATTACAACTCAAAGTACAACTCATCTTGATCTCCTTAATCAAGGGATAACTTCCTCAATCAATGGAGAAACTGTTGCATGTCTTCGCATAGACTTCATGTTTGATTTCCTACAACTAATTAACTCAAGATGAATTAATTAATTATTTTTCAAATAGCTGCTGAGACCAAATTCGAATTTTAATTCTCAATTTTAATTCAGGGACTAATTAAAATTGGAATCTATCCCAAAATGTTATTTATAGCAATTCTATTTTTTGCTATTTCCAACAGAGTTGGAGTATATCACTATTTATAGCAATGCTATTTTTAACATTTCTATTTTTAGCATTTCTTGTTTCTATTTTCAACATACACTTCTTCCCATCTGATGGTTGAAGCAACAATTATGTGGCCCCTTGTTGAAAATGCAGCAAGAAATTCCAAATTTAATTTTTCCCGAATTAATTAGCTGAAATTCAAAGTTCAATTTCATAAAATTACATGGAGGTATTTATCTGAGGTGACATGGCCTTGTCACTCAATTAACTCAGTTAATTCAAGTTGGAGGCACTTGAGTTATGTTTAGTTACGATTGATTGCTAATTTCTAGCATTTAAATTTAATTAATTTGAGTTATTATGAGTTTAACTAGTTCTAACTAATTAAGAACTAGTGGAGGGTCCAGTAATGGGGTGTAACTTTAGCTGATATTTCAATTAACTCATCAATCAACCCAAAATAATGGATGCAAGTAGATAACTCGAGTTTCCCAGTTTAGGTTGGATTTCAAGGGCAGTGTAATATCAGTTGTATACTTTTTCAAGTTGTACAGGTGGTGCATGTAGTCAGAGAAAGATCTAAGGAATTGCACAATTCCCAATGACCAATTTCCCTAATTAATAGGGGGATAATTCCTTGTTGAAAAATGCAAGGAAATAGGATCTTGGGACTGCTTAAAATTGGCTATGTGTTGGCCATAATCAATTAATTAGGCAAAGGATATACTATATACTTGTAGGTTGTGCTCAAGCTTCAACAAGCATATTGTATTCATCCAGATTATTTGATTAATGCAATATAGATAGTAAGGGGTTTCGAGCAATTTATTTCCCTTAGATGAATCTCTATGCATGTGTGATGTTTCCTTTTGTATGTTTATGATTCTTGTTTTAGATGGCGAATTAACTTTCACAAATGAGTAAAGTAGATTCAAGTCCCGTGATTTAGTAAATTTCATGAGCAGTGTTGAATCTACACATTAATTCCTACATGGTATCAGAGATGGAATCACTATGGAGCATAGATTTCAAAGTTGTCATTGGAGGAGGTTCAAATTTGCAGATCAATGTTGCAGGTTTTCTTGCTCAGTTGAATAAGGATGTGGCCAAAGTGAGGAGAATCATATTGGAGGGAGTTTAGGATCATATCATCTCGAATATCCATGGAAAGAAGACTTCGTTCGTGATGTGGAAGGCACTAACAGAATTGTTTGAGAACAAAAGTGACCACAAGAAGCCGGCACTCAGGAAAAAGCTTCAAAGTGTCAAGATGAAAAATAATGACACAATTCCATGGTACTTGAGCAGGTTTACACAGTGTTGTGATGAGCTTGGCGGGGTCAGCGTTAATGTCCCCGAAGCAGAATTGTTATCTCTAGCCCTTTTGGGCCTTCCCAAGAGCTGGCATAACTATCAAAATTGGGTAAATGGTAGAGAGAAACTACTGCTTGGAAGCGGTTATGGTCTGATCTAGTGCAGGAAGAAATAAGGCAGAATACTAGAGATGGGATCTCTTCCAAAGAAGAGGAAGAGGAATTTACATTAGTCAGCAAGGGAAAGAAGGCCAAGGGAAATAATTCCAAATGTGAGGCTCATTCCATCCAAGAGGGAAAGAAGACTGTCCAAAATCAAGTGCTTTCACTATCATGAATTTGGGCACTATGCCACGAAGTGTCCACAGAAGAAGGGAAGCAAGAAGGAGCTTACAGTAGTAGAAGAAGGTGATGCTTTGGCTTCAAATTTTGAGATTGATTTTACTCTCATTGCATGCATGGCTAACACAATGATGGGAAGTGTGTGGTATATTCACAGCGATGCCTTGTTTCATATGGCAGGGAATAGAGAATTTTTCAGTGACTTGGAGAAGAAATATCTCCATATGAACATTGAGTTTGGAGATGATGAAAGTTATATTGTGACTGGGATTGGTACCTTTCAGAGGGAGTTGAGATACCCTCTTAGCCTCAAGGATGTGATTTTTGTTCCAGGTCTAAAGAAAATTGTGTCTCCATTGCGGTTTTGGAAGATTGTAGTTATGATGCGATCTTCAACAAAGGTAAGGAATTCTTGAGACACATAGCCATAGGACATGTGAAGTAGATTTGGGTTCGAGTCAAGAACATGTATGCACTTGAAGTAGAAGATTCATGCAAAGCCTTCAGGACGAAGAGAAAGACTATAGATAAGGTGGTTGAGAGGGAGCATTTTAGATCTCTCAACATACAACGTTAGAAGATGCCTCGGGAAGTTCTTTTTGAGCCAATTAATTGTTCCTAAAAGGACCAAATAACTACTATACATTAATTTAATAACCAAAGGTTTTTTTTTCTATTTCAAGGTTATCAACACAGTTTATGCAAGAGAAATTCTATTATGACTAGTTACCACTGTCCTATTGAAAAGAAAAGCTGCAATATCAAAGGAATCAACTTGGAATGCAATTTATAATTATGGAAAACCTTTCAAACATTAACTTCTAAATGCTCTCTAAAGGAAACAAAAAAATAAAACCTATTAAACATCAAGTTGTTTCTTAGGGAACAAAAACTACAGTGTAGAAAAACAATACTATAGAATCATACCATCGAAAGCGATTAAGCAAGATAACGATTTATGATAATCTACTGGAAATGACAAGAAATGAAAATACTCTTAACATATTAACTACAGAAAATATATTCTATAATGATCTCGATAAATCTAATTCAAAACAGAGCATTTGATTTAATGCAAAAGCAACAAGAAATGAAGATAAATTACGCAAATGGAAATAACTGAAGCAGGAGAATCAAACACCAATTTAATGATACAAGTAAAGACAATGTTGCTTCCAGGATCAGGCCCAAATCACCATAATCAAATTTCCTTATGAAAATAATCAACAAAGTAGATCAAATTTAAGTAATAAATGCTTCCATTCAATTACAGAGAACCAATTACAATCGATCCCTTCGCAAGTCTGAACTTATGTCAAAAATAATAATACAACTGAACAACCCCTTTCGAGGCTTAATGCAAGTTTTTATATCATGTCGGTAAACGATAAGAACATAGAATCTATTTCTGATGAAGAGTGATCCTGAGAATCTAAAAATTCTCAGGATGCTTGGTTTAAGCTAAAAGAGATCATAATGCATCCGAAGGACTGTGTCAGAAGCTCGTCTTTAACTATTTTTCTCCATACAAAGTATAACAACCTAAAGTTATCTGATCTCCCATGATCATTCCAAGAAGCAACATCAATTTCCAATTGATCAATAGATTCTTTTCCAAAATAAGGATCCATTCTTAACTAAATAAAACTTTAATGGTCCAATCTGTTCAATATAGGAATAATAAAATAATAAATGCATATAAAACACTACTAGAATCCGTACTACATAAGTTATCATATCATAATTTCAAAAATGAATTAGAAAATAATATGAAAACTAAGAGGTAAGGAAAGGAAATTATGACAATTATGAGGCCCAACATCACCCCCCCAATTGACCTTTTTGCATTACCTCATGCAAATAAATTATTAATGTGTAAGGCAGTTAGGGAGTAAGCTTCATATGCTTCCTCTCCTCTATGCCTGAATCCATTTTTACTTCAAAGTCCTTCAAAAGCCACATACTTACCTACTTCTGATAATTCATAGTTATATATATATTAAAAACTAAGGGCACTAGATCATGGGGCATATGTACCTACATACTATCCAATTGATACCTCTTTCCAATACCGAGTGAACATAGTCCTCTACTCTGGTCATGGCATACTGAAAATTGTGGTAGCCAAAGGGTTCTCTATTCTTGATTTCATTAGGTGATGCCTGTCATCTCACTTTAGTTCCTTGAAGAGCCTCATTTAGGATATCTTCCAAAAAATCCATCCTTGAATGCAAGACATTGTAATGAATTCGTGCAAGTGAAGAAGCAACACTATATTTTTCTATGAAGATACCATGATGAATTTGTGTGTGAAAGGGGTTATTAGGCTCTCCTCTAAACCAAAGATCAAGACCATGTTCTCTCCTCTTGAAGGTGTGATACGATTTTTCCCATTTCACCTAGTTCTTGGAAAATTATATGAAATCTTGAAATTGGATGTCTCCAATAAATGAGACAAGATTTTCTTCCACATGCTCTTCCAAAAAGACATTATGCATGTATAATTCACATAGGAGACACTGTGTATACTCATCCTCTTTGTAGAAAGTAGTAATGAAATCCAGTACATTTCTAAACTCATATAGTTGTCCAGATTGTATAGCTTTAACTTTGAGCAACAAATATCACTCAAGTAAATACAAAGCATAATTTCGAGCTGGGGACCTGCATGCCAAGGAATTTGAATAAATGGAGCAGATTTCCTTCATTTTCTCTGAAACCTTATTAAGGTGGTCCTTTAAATTATGTACTTCCTTATTATATGTTATTAGTTACACATAGGTCTCATCTTCTGTTGATGTCGGTGCTCTAAATAATTGGAGTAACTCTTGATGTTCCCTCCAAGGCACCACTTATCCATAATATATTGTTATGGTCTCTTGTTGTTTCTCCATAGTTTTGTGAAAGACTTTGATGGTCACTTCTACAATCAATGGAGTATAGAGAGGCACATACTCTATTTGTATTCCTCAATGGCCACCCATTGTTAGCTGTTCAACAGGATGCAATTTTGCAACTGGGAACAATAGAATTCAAAATGTATATTAATAGTAATAATGCAGAGAGTATAGAGGTTGAGTGATCATGACATGCAATGGTATTTGAAAATTTCGATAACAAGTCATTTGTTAGTGCCAACTCACCCCCCAAATAAAATTAGAGGTTGTCCATGACCGTTAATCAAATTTTAATAGGATGGCGAGTTTGACACGATTAAAAGATAATGTTGTATTAATGCATCGCAACAAAGTAATCGACAAAAGGAAAAAATAGAAAGCAGAGGGTATCTGTGACCTGTGAGGAAATCATTGAAATATTTATGACTCATGTGTTGTAATGATAACTCAAATTATTATAATCCATGGAAGGTGTGAACGAAATAGAGGCATGCAAATATTTATACAAAGAATAGATGGATGGAAACAATAGTGGCATCAAGTGCATCATTAGAAAGAATAAAAGAGATTAAATTAGAATGTTGAATTTCCAAAGAAAATATCCCTACTATGTGGAATTATGATAAAATAGTCATGGAAAACCAAACATCACCACATTTTAGGAGGATTTTATAAATGTCCATAATAAATCTGACGATCTTTCCTTTATTAATTTTGAAGGAACAAAATAGTCAAGCTATATCGTCATTTTTAATTTCACTTCAACACCACAAACATATCCTCTGCTACCAGTAGACATCCATAGCCTCGACAGGGTTTCCTTTTTAACCCTTTGAGACGTCATTCTCTCATTTACTAAGGAAGTTTAAGAACTTTTTTGATATAATATATATATATTTTTATATATATATATATATATATATATATATATATATATAGATATATATATAATATTATATATATATATATATATATATATATATATATATACATAAGCATTTACAGAAGGTCGTTGTTTTGGCGTGGTAACCAGTTAATAACAATGACATTCACTAGATCTAATGAGGTGAACAAGTTGAATCGTGATGAGACCTCTTATCCTTTGATCCGAACACCAAAGGCCATTACCTAGACTTGGTAACCAGAAATGGTAATGTCACTCCACTAGATCCTATGATCATAGTAGGTCGGTTTGTGTTGAGACCTCCTATCCTCTGTTAAATTGTGATTTTTATTAATCATAGTAGAATACTTAGTAAATGGGGTGGCATGTCAACTCCTTAATATCTAGGGATGATGTAAAAAGTATAATAATAATTACTTTTTTAGCTTGCTAATTTTTTCCTCAAAACTAATGATCGTATAATTTTTTAAAGATTGGAGTGAAAGAATGCTCCTTAAGTGGTGATGGGAAGAATGAATCATGAGCATTTTTACGGTTTTTATATAGTACCAAAAGGATTAAAAATCACGGACATTTCATAACATCGATAATGATTCTCATAAGGAATTCTCCAATGATAAATTAAACTAGTTAATTTCCCACCATCATATGAAAGAAAGGCTAAAAAAATGTTCCTTACCCTAAATAAATAGAAACACTAATAAGCTAGGGAAAGAATAATCGCATCTCAGGAAACAACAAATGTAGTTAAGGAAGCAACAATTGTGACTAAGGAAACAACCACTGTGACTAAGGGAACAACAACTGTGATAAAGCAAACAAAGGTTGTGACTAAGGAAACAACAACTGTGATAAATGAAACAATGATTGTGACTAAGGAAACAACAACTGTGATAAAGGAAACAATGACTCTGACTAAGGAAACAACAACTATGATAAAGGAAACAATGACTGTAACTGAGGAAACAACAAATGTGATAAAGGAAATAATGATTGTAACTAAGGAAACAACAATTTTGATAAAGGAAATAATGATTGTAACTAAGGGAACAACAACTGTGATAAAGGAAACAATGGTTGTGATTAAGGGAACAACAATTTTGATTGACATATCAACAATTTTTCCATATATATATATATATATATTATATAATATATTATATATATATTCTTATATATATATATATATATAAGTTGTTTTACATTTTGTGTACAAAATAAAGAAGATTTCAAATAATAATATACCTAGTTTTGACCACGAGAACATTTCCCCGATCGACTACAACCTGCAAATTGGTGTCATTATCAATTCGTGAAGAAAATATTTCGGAGTAAGTGGCTAGTGGTACAAATAAAGTTGATTCCCATCGGCAAGGAACAAAATGCCAAAATTATCAATTGTGATAAGGCACATCGTTCCATTGCTGTAAACCTCAGTAATTTCGTAAGGGCCAAGCCAACTTGTTTGAAGTTTATCTGGAAAATCTTAGAATATGGAGTCATATAAAAATACCCAATTTGCTTTTTGAAAGTTTTTCTTTTTAATAAAGTCATCATTCCATTTACCTCTCTGTTGCTGAATTACGATAGTACATTGTAAAGCAAGAAGATGCATTTCATCCAGTTCATTAAGTTATTGTAAGCATTGTTTCTCTGCTTTTGTAATATCCAATCTAACTTCCTTGGTAGTTCTGAGAGTCTTAACTTTCTAAATCAATTGGAAAAATGGGTTCCTTACCAAAAATGAGTTGATAAAGTGAATAACCAGTGGTTTTGTGCGAGGTTGTATGACAGGCCCATAAGACTTCTGGAAGCTTAACAACCCAATCTCGGTGATTTAGTGGTACTTTTTTAGTTAAAATTGCCTCTAAGACTTTATTGGTGCTTTCAACCTTCCCATTCGCTTGTGGATGGTAAGGAGAAGTGATTTTGTGTTTAATATGGTAATTTTACAGTGTGACTGGAATTGTATGAGCAATGAACTGCGATCCCCCAAATCTTACAAGATCCCAATGAAGCCCATATCGGAAAAACAGTTCGAACAAAAAATTGATGGCTACTTATTCTGCGTTCCTTGTGAGTGCTACCACTTCTACCCATTTAGTTACATAATCTATACAAACTAGAATATATGCTTTCTGATTTGAAGGTAGATTAAAGGGGCCTACAAATTCCATTGCCCATCTTTTAAACGATTCCAATACAATTTGTGGTTGGAGGGGAATTTTGTTAGCTTGAATGGGATGCCCCACCCTTTAGAAACTATCAAAACTCTGGACATATTTCTTTGCATCTTTAAATATTGTGGGCCAAAAATAGCCCATCTATAATACCTTCTATCCAATTCTTTGTTTAGCAAAATAACCTCCACCGGGCTCATCATGACAAGCCCTAAGGATATCATAAATTTCATCTTCTCTAATGCATCTTCAAATTTGAAGATTAGTCGTTGTATGAAAGAGTTAACTGTCCATCCATGAAAAGTGTGCATTGTGCTGGATGATAAGCTTCTTTTCTAAGGATGATAAGCGTGGCGGTAATTTCCTAGCTACCAGATAATTCACAACGTCAGCTCATACCAGGGTGTTTTGATAGTTACAACAAACAAATGTTCATCCAGGAATTGGTCCTCAACAAGGGAGTTGCAGTTGGAACTCTTGAAAAGAAGTCTCCAACAAGATTCTCTTTTCCTCGCTGATCCTTTATAATAATGTCAAACTCCTGCAATAAAAATAACTAGCGAGTTATTCTACCATTTTTAACAGGTTTGTTAGCTAGATAATGAATGACAAAATGATTAATGTGTAGAAAAACTTGATATCCCATTATGTAATGGCAAAATTTATTTATGGCATAGACAATGGACAAAAATTATTTTCTGTCATAGTATAATTTAACTCAGCCGACGTAAGTTTTTCATTGATGTAATAAATCACATAAGGATTTTTATCCTCTTCTTGTCTAAGGACTACTCCTATCGTCGTATCTGATGCATCTAAGGATATGCGGAATGGTAGATTCCAGTTTGGTTCTCGCAACATAGGAGTTGTTGATACCAACTTTTTCAGATCTATAAAAGCAATGTCACATTTATTAGTCCACCCAAATTCCACATGTCCAATTAATACATACAGTGGTGCTGCAATTTTTGAAAAATTTGTTATAAAACGACGCTAATAACCAGCATAACCAAGGGAACTACGTACCTTTTCCTGCGTACGAGGGGTAGGGTGTTTAAGAATTACCTCAATATTAGCTGGGTCTACCTGAATGCCCTTAGCAAAAATAAAATGTCCCATAACTATGCCCTATGTCATCATCATATAACATTTTTCATGAATGAGACACAACCTCGTAGTTATACATCGTGAAAGAACCTTCTCAAGATTTTGAAAGGCTTGGTCAAAATCATTACCATAAGTGGTAAAATCATCCATATATAGTTGAAGTCCTTCATTAATTAAATTAGAGAAAATAATGAGAATTACCCTTTGAAAAGTGGCTGGTGCATTGCACAACGTGAATGGTAGGATTCTATATGCAAATGTTCCCCACGGACTGATGAATGTAGTTTTATATTTGTCTTTACTGGAAATCAAGATTTGATTATATATTCCACTGAATCCATCCAGGAAAGAAAATATATCTTTCCAGAAAGAGTGTTAAGGACTTGGTCCAAAAATGGAAGGGTAAATGATCCTTTTGTGTAGCTTTATTTTGTTCTCTATAGTCAACACAAATTCTTCATTTTCCATTCTTTTTAGGGACTACCATCAATGGTGAAACCCAATGACTATCAGAAATAGCATATATTTAATTAACATCAAGAAGTTTCTGAAGTTCTTATTTTACTATGTCCCTGAGGTGTGGATTTAGTCTTCTTTGAGGCCAGCGAATAGCTTGAACATCTTTCTTGATATAAATATGATGTGTGCATAGTTGTAGACCGATGGCCTTCATATCATTAGTATTCCTAGGCAAAAGCATGTTTATATTTTTGAAGAATTTGAATCAGCCTTTCATGTTGAAGATTATTAAGATTGGTGTTAATATTCAAGGTCTTGTCAGGCTCAATTTCAATGGGAATGCTATTGTGAACTGCAATCGTGGGTATATGTTCAATATTCAAGTCCTCTAACAGATCTCCTTGGGCTTCATTGTTAAGCATGACTTTCAACATTTGGCTTGTTGGGTTTCCAATAGTGGAAGGTTGATTAATAAACCCATTAATTATATCATCCTCAATCTTTCTTTTAAAGATAAGAGCTTTGAGCATAAATTTCCTTCTTGATATTCAGGCGAGAAACATCTAAAATTGTCAGTGAAAATGCTCGGTTTAGCGGGAGGTTGTAGGGTGAAAATGTGAAGTTGAGTTACACTTTTTACCCTTTTTTGAGAAAAAAATATCACTTTTAGAAGTCCTTCAACTTTTGGCAAGCCAAAGAAATTTTCCTGTTTATAACTTCATTTTATAATAAAAAGAGAACTTGTTAGAAATTTTATTAGCTTTCGATTACTTATGCCCACACATTCTGACATCCTTAGTATGGGTAGGTAGGTTTCATACATCTACATTTTGTTAGTCTCCCATCCAAACACACATGATCATGAGGACACATTAGAGGTGTATGTACGCCAACACACCTTGGATTAGGTTGGGGAATCTCCGGGCATTCCATCAAACAAATCATGAGCTTGAGGTGAAGGGATTTAGGAAAAGGAATAGACAAGGTCCGAAGGTCTTGCGCTTCTGAGGGCAAGGGGAGCTTAATCTCGGATCATGCTGAAGATGAGGTATTGCTTGGTTCATGCTTGGGGCTGGCTGAGGACTTGAGCTTGTGG
>APFE031216676.1:76370-93480 GCA_000404065.3 Pinus taeda | reverse complement strand
AGGCCCAGGGGCTTTATCTGGGTGAAGACTCCAGATTGCTTTTTGGACTTCTTCTTCTTCTACTTCGAGCGTGAGCCTACTGTTTGTTTCTTGGGTGACTTCTTTGGGCATGTACTGGAGTAAATTTGAGTAATCCTCTTCACTTTTATCCTCAGTCAGGAGATTTTTAAAGTGGTTGGTGGCTGCTTCCTTTATGGTATCCTGGGTAGTGTAGCTGTTCCCCTCACTGTCTTTGATTGCACTCACTGTGTTTCTGGCCTTTCTAACGGTAGCCTGCTTATGGAAATAAGATGTATTTTTATCTCCCTCACGTAGCCATAACTTCCTTGACTTTAGCCTCCATTTAGTCTCTTCATCCCTTATTGTTTGACTCAGATGGGAGTAGAGTCTTTTTTCACTTTCTTTGTCTTGTTGTGTGAGCCTGAAGGCTTCAATTTTTTGCTGCAATTCTTCGAGGTCTTTCTTGATGTGCTTTTTGCTCAACTCGGGCTCCTGGAATTTGGTCTTTGCCTAGTTTTTTAGAGCTTGTCTGGTTCGTTTCATCTTAGTCTCCCAAATAAAAGTCGGGGAGCCTTCCATGTGTTGGGTCCAGGCCTGCCACACCGCATTTCTTGCTTCAGGGATTCGGTTCCATAGAGAACAGTATTTAAAGGGGAGAGGTCCAAGCTAGCAATGTCTGAGGAGAGCGAGTGTTATTGGATAATGGTCAGAGGCGGAGTTGTTGAGGATATTTGACTGGCCAGTAGCGAAGGAGGATAGATAAGCGATATTTATGAGGAAACGGTCAAGCCTCTCCATAATATTTCCAGCTCCTAGACGCCTGTTACTCCATGTGTACATGCGGTTCTTAGGCTTTATATCAACCAATTCTTGCTCCTGTATAATGTGCTCGAGTCGATTTCTGAAGGGGTTTGCACTGAAGGTTCCCCCTCTTTTCTCATTGGCGTGAAGAACTAGATTTAAATCCCCTGTAAGAATGAGGTTGTTGTCTTGGTCTTCTTCTATATTTGTCTCCAGAGTGTTCCAGCATGCTTCTTTCTCTCTGTAATGGTTCGGAGAGTAAATGTTGTATATTCTAACCATTGCTCCATCCTCCTTGATTTCTAGATTAACACTAATCCAGTTCTGGTTTATTTTGGTGGAGTTGCAGCTCCATTTGCTATTGTCCCACATTGTTAGGATGCCACCCGAGGCTCCTCTTGCTTCACTGGCGCAACCACTGTATCGCTTTTGCTGGCTGATGACCTTGTTGACTTCAGATTGATCTTGCTTTGTCTCTTGAATAAGAACGATTTCAGGCTTTTCACTTTGGATTAGATCCTTGAGGGCTGCTATCTTGGAGGGGTGCCCTAGTCCCCTACTGTTCCATGATAGCATTTTCATCATGATTTACTGGTTGCATGGAGAGGTGCTCGCCTGTCTTTTCCTTTGTTATTGTTTTCTTTATCCGAGTGTCCAAGAATGAAGGATTCAATAGGGGTCTGAGATCCCATGGCAATGTCTTTCTGTGCACTTTCTTCTCTATGTTGTTTAGCAGATTTCCTGCCCGACCCTTGTTTTTTGGGTATATCACTGGGCGCTCCATGATCCTTTGAAGAACTTCTGGTGACTCTAGCCGAGAGGGTGTCAGGGGAGGGCTGGGAGATGTTAGGGGAAGAAGGGTGGAGAGGAAAGTCAGAGGGGGGAGGATCCGGCTCGGTTTCTTCCGCGGAGAGGGCTGCGAATGGGTTAGAAGATGGAGGAATGGGTGGATCTGAAGGTCGGGGGGATGATGGGGGGGGATGAGGAGGAGACTGATGGGAGGAAGAAGAAGGGTGCTGATGGGATAAATGGAGATGGATGGGGTGCTGATGGGGAGGCTCTGGGGCTTCAGAGTCTGACGGTTTCAGAGGCGGAGATGATTTTTTTTCTTTTAACAGTTTCCCATTGCCCTTCTTGATCTTCTGATTCTACATTTATGATTTTAGTGCATCTATTTGCAAAGTGTCCGTATTCGTGACATACCTTGCATTTGAAGGGTATCTGTTCATAGTCCAGCTGCTGTATGTGGCTCCAATCGTCGAATTTCAATTTGATTGCTTCCGGTAGTCCACGCCCCAGGTCAACTTCTACACAGATCCGTGCACAGGCCTGCATGTTGTCTTTAGGTTCGCTGCGATCTATATATTTTCTGATCGCGTTTCCTATTGCTTTGACCGAATCATCGCCCCAACAGTGAAAAGGGAGATGGGGCAACCTGACCCAGACTGGAACTGCACTTGGTATATCAAGCTCTGGATCGAAATCCGGGGTCCATTTGTTGAGATAGAGACCCCTGGAGTCCATGAAGTAAGGCCCGTTTCTGAAGATTAGGTTCTTGTCCTCCTTTGTCTCGAAGTGAAAGGTAAAATATCCTCTGCCACAGAATCGGATGGATATTTTTCCTTGGATCTTGTCAGCCCAGTTTCGTTCAACCCACCTTTGCACTGTTTTGGGCGAGGGCCATAGTCCTGTAAATTGCTCGATTAATCCTTTCTCTGCTAATGAAATGGTTGCCTTGCGAGGAATGGTCGGAGGCAAATGGACTTCTTGTAAAATTTCTAGCTTCTTCACAAATTTAGTTGCAGTAGGTCTGGGTCTTTGTTGAGGGAGCGATTTGACCAGTTTAAAGAAGGCGTGCTGGAGCTGAAGCTCCGGATCCCCGCCAGGCGGATCCGGAGGGTCCATGGTGCCGAACACTCGAAGCTGAAGCAGGCAGGATCGGGGGTGGAGGCAAGCTCAGGCGCGCGCGCGCGTACAGTAGCAACAGGCTGAGCTATTAAAATCTTGACCTTTCCCTTGCACTCAAATAAGTCTTTTCATTATGCGATTCTTTCTTCTGCCAACATGTTTTTCTCACATGGCAGACCTGAATTTTTCAAGCACCCAATTTTTGTTTCCTCTTTAGAATTAGGATAGTCTCGCCAATTAATTCCCCATTTGCTCATCCACTTGTTATTTTGCTTCCTCCAAATTTTTTTCATCCACATTAGTTCCTCTGCAATAATCATCTTGAACCAACTCTGTGCATCCATATTTTCCAACTTTTTTAAATAACTTAAAAAACAAATGATTATTGAAACCTTTATCTAGAATATAACCCTCCATAAAGAAAATACCCGCCTCAACTTGAGGCTAATGTAGGGAATATAACCTTCCATCGAAAACATACCCGCCTAGGATCTCATTCCAGCCTCAGCGAGTAAGGTCTTATATGGGACAGTTGACTTGAATTTAAGGAGGCTTCAAATTTCGACCAATAATTTAATGAAACTTCAAATTTCCACCCGTCACGAATCTATTTTTCCCTCCTTTACCTAATTTAGATCTCAGAATGGTTCTACCATCCACATTTGAAAACGTATTAAAAAACAATAAACAATGGAAGATGCTTTACCCATCGCGTACGTAAAAATTGTAAAGCAGAGTGGAATTTGTGTTGAAGTTTCCATCGCCCTCATTTCTTGTCACCGACCACTTCTTTCTCACGTAATACTAAATTTCTTTTCAATTTTGCGAGAACCCTAAACTCATATCTGTTTTAAAAAAAAATCAATTCATTTGGTTTATTTTGTTTTTTTTTTTCTAACTTTAGGAAAAGATTTTTTATAATTATAAAATTCATTTGGTTTATTTTTAGTTTTTTGAAAACCATATAATTATAAAATAAAATTTAGCAGTGTAATTTATAAATTGATATAATAATATTATAATTAATATATTTTTTTTTAACTTAAATTTAATTATATATTTAAAATTTACATGTTTAACAAATAAAAGAATTACACTTTTATTTTATTATATTAAGATATTATTTAAATGATGTAAAATGTCTATTAAATTAGAATACATTTTATATATTTCACACATTTACCAATTAAATCTACTTCTTCCTTCTGGTATGTCGGCTTAAACTAGTTTTAAAATAAATAAAAAATTTAATTATAAACAAAATTAAATTTTATATTTACAAAACCTTTTCTTCATCAATAAAATAATATGAATATATTTTCAACCCAATTCTATTAAGTATTGAAGGATTTTAAAAATACATAAATCACAAACATTCATTTTTTTATTTAAATATACTCACATATGCACTTAACTTAAAAGATTTTGTGATGGCTCTTTTATGTATATTTTGTTCACACAGAAATCTATAAGACTCTCTCTCTTCTATTTTTCCTTTTAACTTTTTTTTTATTAATTTTTTTAAATGTTAATGTGTGTTGTTTTTCATTATATATATAAAAAAATACATCTTTTAGCCCATTACATCCATTTATTGAGATTATTTATATGAGAGTGGGAAACCAAGTTTTTTTAAACATCTATTAACTGAGTAACAAGTCCAAAACTATAAAAGTAACAGATTTTTAGCAAAACTAAATATTATGTAGAGACATTAAACCAAAATAAATCAGAGAAGCACATCAACCAACTAAGAGTCCGAGGAGTTAACTCGGGCTAGGTCCCTCACATTATTGGTATTGTACTTCAGTGTTTGTATTGCCTTTTGCTATTGATGTCAAAGGGGGAGAGATTTTGGATTGTTGAGTCAGCCTCACATGTTGTATTGAGGTTGACATCAATGCCAAAGAGGGAGTTTGTTGGCATTGTTGTGTTGACATTGATGTCAACAAGTTCATGTTGTCGCTGGTTATATGCATCTGTGATGAGTATTGTGTGATGGATGTTTGGCTTGATGGTCTTGTTAGTTGGCATTGATGTCAACATAATATTGCCAACAAATTCCCCCTTTGGCATTGATGTCAACCTCAATACAACATGTGAGGTTGACTCAACAATCCAAAATTTCTCCCCCTTTGACATCAATGGCAAATGGCCATACAAACACTGAAGTACAATGCCAATAATGTGTCGGATGAGAGAAGGACTCCCCCTATCATATTCAACACAATACTGATGCAACCCATCAGGTATCTCTAGCAAGATAAGCATGTAGAACAAGGATACCAGCTGCCATACATCTCTCTGCCAATGCCATGCCATATATGAACTGAACATGCTCCCCTTAAGCATGTAATGGATTTGCAATCATATACTTTTCTGTTGCAATAAACTTCCTTGCCAAATGCAAGGGACTACTCGTCATGACCATGACTCCAACTAACTTTGGACAAGATATACAATGAAGTACAATACATATAATGCTTCATGGAGTAGGTACATGGCTAAGACAAATACATATGACCGATATACAAATCTTATATAAACTCTCCTATCACCAACCATGACTCTATGGACCGAAGTTTACATCATGCACCCAACGAAGTGGGGTCGCATCAATGATATACAAAATAGAACGTGACTTGGACATCCATTGACCCATACATAGATGAAGACAAGTCATACTAGATACCATGGGTCTCTCCATGAGCAATGTGCCCAAAAGATAAAACAATGATAATACATGTCTTTTACATCTGCACATACATGTGCTCTCATCTATACATGCCCAAAATATGGAATAGCATGAGTACATGGCAATAACATATGCTCCATATGGTAGCAGCAATACAATGCAATACATGACATTTGAATCAAAACATAAGACCTTCATGAGCAATAACATAAGCTCTCAACGTGCAACAACGACAAATAGATGAACTAAAAACATCATATGCTAGTGCATGACCACTCAACATCTTGGCCTTCACCATCTCAACAACAAAGATCCTGCAGCGAGATCATAAAAGCCACTAGCAACCACCATGCTCCACATGTGGACCAAAATCAACTAATATCATCATCATAGCAATATATCATAGTAGCAACAGCAAATATATCCTCATAATCACAAATCATCCATGAGGCTCATCAACCATTAATGTCAACATACTTATGACTAGACCTAGTGGAGGTGATTTGATGTTGTTGTGGTTGTTGAGTAGAGATGGGTTCCAAATGTGTGATTGAATTGAGGTTGGCATGTTGTATTTGGAGATGTTGTTGTTGCAGGTGATTAGAGTGTTGCTCTTGGTTTTGCATATATCTCTACATATCTTGGAGACATTGGATATGTTGCTACATGTGTTGAGTTGTGGCTGCTAGTATTGGAGATGCCTCTATCAGTGATGGAGGAAGTTGGATGACTTGATGATGCTGTTGTAGGTGTTGAGGTTGCTGCTGCATGAGTTGGATATGTTGTTACAGGTACAAGAGGTATTTATAGATGTTGTGGTTGCTATATGAGGAGTTAAATGTGTTGGTCTTGGTTCTAAATTTGGCATAATATGTCTTGCATGTCACTGAATTGTTCTTAGCATATTTCACCAATTGCAAACTTGACACAGAGGCTTGGAGGAGTGTTCAAGAGCTGAAGATGTCCAAGGAGGTTGGCAGTGATCAACGCTGATTTGGCTGTGTTTTTCCTTATCCTTTTCCCTAGTCACATGGAGGATGGGTCATCAGTGCGAATGAAAATCTTTAGTGGCTGGAAGACTGGCCCAAGGGAGCGACTTCAAGTTCCAGTCAATTTCTGGCAGGCCTGTGCATGTGACCGAGTTTTTTATGAGTTTTTCTCTACATTCCTTGCACTAATCAGCTAATTTTTATGTTGTTGCAACATTCTTGGTCAAAAATTTTCGATTTATGGTCGGAAATGTTTGTGGGGACTCTAGAAGTTGATCAAAGTTGAAAATATAAAAAAAGGCAAGTGGAGTTAGTGGTTGATTGATTCAATGAGATGAATCTGGATCAAATCAAGTGTATGAACAGAGTTGTAATATCGAGTAGTTCTTGATAATTATTGAGTTGAGCACATAAGTTCATCTAAATATAGGAGGAAACTTAATGCTAGTATTGTTGATTGTCTAGTTGGGTGGAGTGAGAGTGAGCTTGGAGAAGAGTATGCAAACTATGTGAGTTACATTATGCAAAATTTTTGAAGTTGTTTGCAATTGTAGCAGTATATAGCTGAGATATGTTTCAACCATTATCTTTGTGAAGTGAGTAGAAGTTGAAGTGTGGATTGGAGAAGTGATTGATGAAAATGTGTGGCAGATAGTGGACCATTTGAAGATTGTGGTCTCTCATTTTATTCTTCATATTTTTTTGAGAACAACAATATAAAATTTGAAACGAGAACTGATACAATTCCCCCTTTTTTTGAGGTAGCAAAAAAGCATCAGATTTTTAAAAGCGTTGACTCAGAATACACTTTTTTTTAGAACATATTTTTGACACTTTAATTTTTCTTATGTATCAAGCATAAATATTTGTTTTTAAATGTTAGCGATTTTCATGTTGATTTTCAAATGTGTTGATGCAACATCAACCCCTTTTTTTAGAGGGCTTATTTTTGACACTTTAAATTTTCTATTTTAAATGTTGGTGATTTTCATGTGGATTTTGAAAAGCACACATTTTTTTTAAAAACATTTTGGACACTTTAAATTTTTTTATGTCCTAATTATGCACAATTTTTGTTTAAATAAGTTGATTACTTAACAATTTTTCAAGTTGTCTTTTTCTCTTTTTTCTTTTTCATTCCGTAAGGTGTTGTTTTTTTTAAGAGTTTTCCAAACATGTAGTTTTTTTTTTTTGTTCTTTTAATATTTTTTATAATAAATTTGTAATTTTTTTATTTGCCAAAATAAAAAAAAAATAATAGATAACATTTTAATATACTATATATATATATATATGAGACAAAAAACCATAAAATTTTGAAAAAAAAAAAAAAATTAAAAAATACAAAAAAAAAATAGAAACAAACCTATTTAAAAAATAATGAGAAGATTAACCACAAAAAAAAAAAAAAAAACTATTAACCTTTAATTAAAAACAGTTTTTATAAAAAAAAACCACACACAAAAAAAAAATATAATAAAAAATATAAAAAACAAAACAATTTAAATTAAAAAGAAAAACATAATTAACAAAAATTTTTTGTAAACATTAAAAGTAAAAACATATTTTAAAAAACAAATTAACTAAAAGACATTAAAAAAATAAAAATAAAAATTGGAGGTGGGTCGGCCCTGGGCTTGGTGGGCTGATTCTCAAAATTAACCTTGCCAAGCCCAAGGTCGGCTAGCCCAGTAACCGAGCAGCCCTGGGCCTGCCTCGCCAATTCTGAGAATCAACCATGTAGGCCTAGGGCGGCCCGACCACTAGGCTGCCCGGTTACAACCCCACAGCCGACCAACCCAGTGGTCAGGGCCGCCCTAGGCCTACCTGGCTGATTTTGAGAATCGGCCAGGGAGGCCTAGGGAAGCCCGACCATGGCAGTCGCCGTGGAGCAAAACCAATAGTTCCACGAACGGACCAATTCCAGCAGTCGGTCTCACCCGAGCTCTGGGTTCAGTTCGTGGTCTTGACAGAATTCGATTTTTGGAGAATCGTCTTGCCAAGCCTTCAGGGTCGGGCCCGCCTGTCGATTTTTAAATTTTTCTTGGTCTTTAGTTTTTTTTTTAATATGTATTTGTTTTAATATTTTAGTTTTTTATTATTATTTTTTTTTAATGTTTTAAGTTTTTTTTTATTGTTTTTAAATTAGTTAATCGTTTTTTTTTTTTTGGTTAACCTATATACTTTTTATTCTTTTAAATATGTTTTGTTTTTTAAATATTTTTTTTGCTAATGTTTTTTTTAATAGATTTTAATTTTTTTGTTTTTTTTTTTTCAAAAATTTTATGTTATTATTTTTTTTTTTTTTTTAACTTCTTCGGGCATTTTTATCAATTGATTATTTTTGTCTTTTATATATGTTTTTTGTATTTGTTTATTGCCATGTTTTAAAAAAAAGTCAATATATTTATTATTTAAAAAAATATATGTTTATTTTTATGTTTCTCAATGTTTTTGTATTTGTCATTGTTTTTTATTTTTTATTTTTCATGTTTAATATATGTATTTTTATTTACTTCTTCCTTTTTTTTTTAAACTTTTTTTTTTCAAAGTTTTAATTTTTGTTTTCTTTTGTATTTTTCAATTTTATTTATTTGTTATATTGTTTTTTTTTTCCTACAGGGTCCATGTCGATCCTCGAATAGCAACCCGATCTCATTATGTGTCAATTTGATTGTTGCTTTTAAAGTTTTTGCCATAGAGGATCGAGTTTGCCCTCACAATGTGCCAACTTCATGGTTGATATTTGAGTTTTCATACAATGGGTTGAGTTTGCCTACACTGTGTGTCAATTTGATGGTTAACTTTTGTCTTAGGCTAAGATTTTAAGGTCATCATATTTTTAACATTTAAAAAGAAACTACGCTTGGTATAATGACTCTTTCATTCAAGTATTCATTTTTAAAGGTTTTTTAGTCATAATCTTTTTCCATAATGTCATGATTGAAAAATTGTCAAAATTTTAAGGCTTTCCAGCATTTCAGTGTTCCGACCTCAACATTTTTTGTTTTTAGGTTTTTTTCATGTTTTTTTTGGTTTTTTGGTTAGAGTTCCTGTTTTGAGTTTACATTTCTCATTTCAAAGTTTACATTGTTGAACAATGATATTGTTGTGATGTTCCATGTTGAGTGAATTCAAAGTCCAGTGTGAAATATTCTGAAACGATGCTTACATGGAAGAAGTGAAGGCACGAAAGCTTCAATGTATACAATGATTTGGTGGAGTCGGTAAAAGGAAGAGATTTCTCCATCCAATAGGATTTGGATAGTCCAATGGAAGTTGAGAGAGGATCATTGATAGTGGGAGCCTTCAACAGATGGTAGTCTATAGATCCGAGAGAGAAATGATTTCGTGTCTGATATATGCCAACACATTGTGTAGGAGACTGAGTCTTATGACTTATGGTTGTAAGTTGATCCATGTATATTTGTTCAACAAATAATAAAATATATTGAGCAGCGCAACAACAACAAGGGTGCTTTTTGACCCAAGAGGAGGGTTTTCCACTAGAAATACGTGTCTATTGTGTGATTGTTTCATGGTTTCTAGTTTATGTTTATTGCACTAATATTTGATTATGTGTTTCAGTTTATGCATGCTTAAAGTTTAATTAATTGGAGAAAATGTGTAAAAGTGCCACACTACTCATTCACCCCTCCCCCTCTTAGTAGTGATCTAGTTTCCAACAATGTATACTACTAAATATATTCTATGTTAAATCCCTACCATCCACTTAATAAATATTGATAAATTTTGAAATCCCTATTTTAAAATAGACATATCTATCAACATTTATTTATTTTTTCCCTTTATATATAAATTTATAATTTAAATATATAAAATTACATCCAAATAAATTAAATTTGAAATTGTTTTCTAACTATGAAAATGTGTTATATTATATTGGGGGATTTTAAAAATACTTTAGAAATTTGAAATGGCCCTCTAGTTTTAAAGTTGAAGACTTATAAAAATGTGAGACTAACTTTTCATAATGCAAAGCAACTCATCAGAAGGTCGACACTGCAAGAGTTTGAATGCAAATGCTTAAGAAGAATTTAGTCCATCCGAAAAACCAAGATTGACTCTAAATTTTGTGCTTCATTTATAGGCCTATAAACAATCTCACATAGATTTTGATGTAAACTCTATGGAAATTCAATGTAATAAAAAAGCAGTTATGGTTTTTCCAAAAAAAAATGAAGAGAGGATTCAAATGATATTCCCTTGGCAGTTGTTTCAAGGTGAACAAGATCCTTTGTCAAAGTCTAATAGCTCTTCCATCTTTTCAACAAGTACTTGAAACAATATGGACTTCATATTAGAGGAAAGGTGACAGAAAACATATGAATCAAATAAAATTTTGAAAGAATTTCATAAATAACTTATTCTAGAAGGATGATACTATATGGGTCCACAAATCCAACTCTGAAATGAGGATGCCATTTCCTTTTATGGAAATACATCTATAAGACCCAACTTACATTCGAATTACATTTTTGCCATCCATTTCTTATCCCAAGTTATTGTGATGACAATAATTTCCCACTGTATGTTAACTCGTATTACCAACAAAATACAACTTATAGATGACTCTAAAGCCATTTACAAAACTATGCTACAATGTTCATGCCCTGTTAGTCAACTAAAAATATCATCTATATAAGTAGTGTACCAATAAAAATACCAGTTCAATATAATTTTGAAACCAAAATGATGCAAAAGGATATTTTCAATGAGAGTAAATCAGCACACACAACAAAATTTCTTAGTACAATTGTAGGATCATATTTAGTTTTATCATTAATTTTGGCCATCCTGATTTACACTAGAGTGAACTAGCCTTAAGGGTTGTATATAAATGGCTTGGCCCAAAGATTTAACTTGTACTACAATAAATTTCTAACAACACTTAAAGGTGTCTATCAACTTCTAATGTGGAGAAAGAACTTTCATAGAAAGAATAACATAGGCTGACTTGCTTATTTCATGTTTTTGTTGTCAAATTATGGAGCATAAGATTAAGACTTGTCCATTTGGTGGAAAATCTACTATAGATCAATCAAAGAAGGATAACATGCAGATAGGAAAATGCAAGAAAAGGAGAATTGGACTATCACTAATAAAACAACCTCTTTACCGATCCATCAAACTAAACTTTATCTCCTATTAGAGAAAGTTAACACAATTTCAAAGGAATTTCGCAATCCAAGTTAATTAAGTCAAGTTCATTGGTTTATATGCCAGCATAGAAAGCTAAGCAACATATGGAAATGTAGTCCTCCCCCTTTCCCTCCCCTGTGATTAAGCAAGCACCACAGAGAAAACACCTTCAAGAAGGAGAAATAAATCTCAAGAAAAGTATCCAAGTCAGAAAAAAATTTAGTGTGCAAATAAATTTGGATCCATATTATTTTATCTCATACTGTATACTCACAAATTAAACACCATACTTTCAAGACTAAAGATATCTCTATACCAACAAGAAGAGCATGTCCAACAAAAACATTCTAATCCTAAACACTCGCTCATTAATAATTCTGATGTTGGCTCCATGAATAAAGATGATGGTGTCAAAGACAAGGTTTTATTTATTAGCAACAAAAATTGGGGTACCGTTGCCAAAACCATTTCTTCCAACATAGTTAAGCTTGGTGGTTTTCATGGTACTATTGTCATTTCTTTTGTACTTGGAATATGTATGCTAAGATTTGTTAAACAAAGCCTAATGAAATATAATATAATTTAATCAGTTAAGATAATTTTATTTTTTGCAAAGGAAGTTAAGATATGGATATATGAAGAGATATTGATGGGAGAAAGAAAGCTTACATATCTCATCAACCAAACTAATGTAATTTTGTTTTTCTATTCTACGAAACAAGTTATTGCACCTGGCACCCAGGCTTCAAAATACATTAATAAATATATACTATGCATATGCATATATTATGTATTATTAGCATCATCCTACATCCATAAAATATCAATTTATAGTTCAAAAATTAATTTAGCCATTTCCTTTATTAGTATTGAATGTCTAATGGCAGATGGGATACTATTGACACAATAGAGTGCCATGCACATTTTGAACTACTTATATCACTAGATTTCACTAGATTTTATAAAAATAGCCTCACAATTTTAAATTGTCAATATTGAACTACATGGTTAATTCTGATATTTTAATGTCATCTCTTCTTTTGTGTTCATACATAACATTTGTGTTCCAAAGATTTCACTCTAATAAATGTTGGTTATTTGTATTTCATTTAACCAAAAGAAAATGTGAAGTATCTATCCAATATAAAGTTGGGGTCAAACATAGTAGCAGATCTAGACTTGGAGAGTATAAGTACGAGTTAAAGAGGCATGTATGTCCATTTTATATTTACATGTTTCTCTGATAATTCCTCAGTTTTAGTTGCCACTACTTGGTCTCTAATGTTAATTCTCAATCATAGTTAAAGACGCAACCATGCTAGTATTTGTGACTCCTCATCAGTTTGTCAAGGGTTTATGAAAAATAATAAAAGGAAAAATAGAACAACATGATATATCCATTTCTCTAACTAAGTGAATGGAGGTACTTTTGCAAATTTGTTTCTTTATCATCGTCTTATATTTCCTGTTCTTCTAAAATAATATTATGATGATTTAATGTCATGGGTACATGGGTGCACATAGTTTAAAGAGGAGGAGCCATGCAAGGCATCCAACTTGATAACTCAACAACTTGGCATAGATTTATCTATACATATGGGTTCTAACATTGCCAACGAGGTAGGCTTTAATTTCTATGTTAAATTATGTGATACCTACAAAATTTATAATCATCTAGATCTCCCAAAAGGCAACGGAGAAGAGTTATAATCATCTTGATCCCCCAGGTGGCAATGGAGAATCTAATCGACCCAACTATGGGTTATAAGGAAGCCAAGAGGATTGTAGATAAATAGATTCAGCTACTCAGTACACCTTACTTCTTGTTCTCATCTATAATATTTATACCCATATGTGTGTGTGTAATTTAAACAACACTTAATCATTTTCTCCAAAGACAATTTGAAGAAGCCAAATATAAGATCAAATGCAAGTGAGAGATGTTGAGGGAGTGGAACTCTGTGAAACACTAAAGAATGTTGTTTCCATAGTCACAACGAGATTTATCTTTCAAGCATCCATATTGAAATAGAGTTCCATGCCTCCTATGGATATCATTTAAATGTATATCTTCTTTTCCATAATACTAGCATAGATCGAGCAGGAATTAAAAAATAGAGGCTTAAACTTCTCTATGCTTTATAGATCATGGTTTAACAAGGATTTATGTTAGCATGAGTATTTATAAATTCCTATAGAGTTAGATTATACAATATTATCCAATAAGGTTTCTTATTTGGTAGGTCTTATAGATGGTTTGGACATGGTAACAACACGAAAGGTGGGTGCATGGGCGGTTGGTTCATTTGCCTAGTGATTTCCCAAACACAGCCTATACATTGGGCTTGAATCAAGATAAATTAATTTTCTAAATTTGCAAGGTTTTCAGGAATGGATTCCCACTTCATTTAAAGTATGAGTTATAGATAATTTTTTACATTTTTTGAAAACTGTAGTGGAACTTTTAAAATTCTTTCTACAAATTTTGAGTTTTTCTTTGAAATTTTGTTAAAATGGTAACCTGAATGGATTTTTTCCCCAAATTTAACCCTAGAATTCAATATGCAAACTTATAAATTGTTATCACTCCGTAATTTCTCTAGGGTGAAGAGAGAAAGCCAGAGGTAACCACAAAACCACTTGTAAGCTACAATCTAACCCTTCTAGCTCTAGAGAGGCCTCTCTTTATCTGAAATGTTCAACTACTATGATATTATGCTAGGTATGTGTTGGGCCCTACTTTTGTACCCATTTTTCTGATCCTATTCCCCTATTTTTACTAACATTTACTCTCCTTTACCTTTTTTGTACCATAATACCACTCTACATTAGCCAGAATGCACTATTTTGCAAGTGGAGGTAAGATGTGTTACTTAGTGCTATTTTTCGTATGTCTTTAATCAGTTTAAGTGGGTAATAATGGAACTGTAACTCTTGACTTATTTTGACTAATATTTAGAAGGACTCACTGACATTTGAAGATATGTGGGCAGGTCAACAGGTACTCCAACATACAATCTAGCACATTTTTTAACAATGTAGCAGGCAATCATTTGTGGACTGACTATCCTGTACTTAATTTTTCACCTCATTCTATATTCTACTCAGTAACAGACACCGATTCAAATCTTTGGCATCCAAGAATATGTCTCCTTATTCTCAACATGGAATCAGTTTCATTGATCGTGTTGTGATCAAGATAATCTTAGTTGCAATCTTTTCTAAGTCTTTTGAGAGATTTCATATAGCTTAACTTAGCTCTGACATTATATGTTTACTTTTCTCATGCAATTAGTTAAAACTATTTCTCCATTGCCAAAACTCTTTTAAAAATCCCGATGTTTTTGTATGTAAAGCCAACGAAAGGTACCATATGTATAGTTTTGTGTAAGGAGATATATGCTCAGATAAAACTGGCTATTGTGGCATACTTCTTATTGATGTTTGAACTGATGTTATATTGAACTTTAATATAATTATGGTCTTGGCATTTATTTTCTTATAAGTGCTATATCTTTTGATTTTTAAGGTACTGAATTAGTTTAAAGCTTGCTCTAGGAAGTGGAAAAGGCCCACCACAACCTAGAACCGAGTCCTGTGATCATTGTATATTGTAGGAAGTGTGTTTTACTGCAATTCGTATATTTACATTTCATTACGAAGTTGTTTTCTTAATAGATCTCATATTTATTGTCTTCCATTTTGTACTTAAGTTGCTTGCTCTGTTTTTTCTTGAATCTGGAAGGGAATTAACAGAGGAACAATGTTAATTAATATTTCATGTGTATGAATTATTTCATAATTACATCTCTAAAGTCAATAATACTTAGAAGGACGTTTTCCAATTTCAAACAAATTTCGAAAGAAGAGTGACGATTGTTTTTTGAACTTAATCTTTTATTTCGAATTGGATTTTGTCTTTATTATTTAAGATCATGTACGCTTATCAATGACACAAAGTTCTTGTATCATTGTGCTTTGAGTGGAATATCTAGGAACAATAGGGGTAGAATGTTATTCATTGATGTAGGTCGTGTGTTAATATCTTAGGAGTTGTGTAGTATTTATAGCATAATTATTAGATTCATTTGAACTGTAGTGTAATCATTCTTTGAATAGATCACAAGTTATTGCCCTTTTTCATAGGAAGCTTTTTACTTAGAATAATTTGTCTTAGTTTATTTAGATTAGTTTTGAATTAAAACACACTCTGTCTTTTGAAGTCTTTAGAATTTGAGTGTGTTGAATTAGGTAGCATAGGAGCAACAATTTGAGTTTTCATTTAAGTTCCTTTCAAAGTCTTTTGAATTTGAGTGTGTTGAATTGGGTAGCATATATAATTGATTTAAATTTTCATTTAGTTTTCTTTTGAAGTCTTTTGAAATTGAATGTCTAAACTAGATAGGATAGAAGAATCAATTTCAGTTATCATTAGCTTTATTTCGATTTATAAACCCCGGGGATTGTTTAAGCAATGGTTGGTATTACTTGTGCAGTGACTTGTATTATTTGTGCAGTAACTTGAATTTCCTATCCAGTAATTTGTATATCTTACAACCGCGATTTGTATTACTGGTGCAATGATCTCTATTACTTGTGCAATGACTTGGATACTGTATAATGATTTTTAAGTATCTCATGCATTGATTTTGAAATTAGGTTTCTATTAGTTTGGCTTGGAAATATCATTAGTGTTAGTTGTTTGTTTCATTTCTGAGTGAATTTTTGAGTTAAATAGGTCATGGTTAAAGTAGAACAATAATTGGAGTTTTGAATAGAGCATAGGTTAATCATAGATTAATAGGTTTCTTCACTTCAACTTTGTGTGATTATAAAAAGTAAAGATTGAACATTTCATACTTAATTCTACACTAGGTTGTTTAGAACCTGAATAGGAATGCAGTGTAACTCAAATTTATGAACCTCGGTTGATAATTTAATTTAGGGAATTTGATGACAAATAAAATCCTTAATAGTTTGGTGCTTAGTAGGGCATAACTTTTCAAATATTTTCTAGTAGGAAAGGAGGCAGATCCATTGGGCATGGAGTCATATCTACCTGATTAAGTTTCCAGTGATGAAATGAATAGGAAGAGGAGGCTCTATAGGGGCAGGGTAGGTAGTCTCTTTGGAGTCTCAATTTAAATTTGTTGTAGGAGGGTGAGTGGAAGACAAATGGAAAATGACAATAGATTATCAAACACCAAGATGAATTCTAACTTTCATTTAGAAGAAAACATAGAAGTCTACCAAATTGAATCAGAGCACTATTTGAAATGAATTCTGAAATCAATATCTTTGTTTAGATAAACCAGAAGACACATTTAAAGCATGAATTTCATATAATATAACTTATAAATAATAATAACACATCTCTAAATCAAATTGTTATGAAACCAGCTCACAAAAAGATAGAAAGGATAGATCAACGCCTTAGAATTAAGCCTCTTCGAGGGGGAAACATCCTTTACATTACACAAATGAACAATTCTTGGATGATACAAATGACAAGACCTCCTTTCTATATATAGGAGTCTACGGGGTCATAATATAA
>APFE031216676.1:54556-66239 GCA_000404065.3 Pinus taeda | reverse complement strand
AGGACAGATAGATGTAGACATCATAGATAGATGGTTAAATATGTTGGAAGGATATTTTTCAGTTCTTGACTTTTCCAATTGAGAAAATATTACTTTTTTCACTCCTCAAAGTATCCCCACATGTCAAGGACTAGTGAGAAACCTACTATGAACATAAGGACGAGAGGGAGTCATCACTGTTTTTAGATGCGCCCACTTGGAATTATTTCTGAGACACCATCAAGGAACAATATTACCCTTTTGGGAGCTATAAAGATAAATACATAAAGTGGATCACATTTCAGAAGGGAAGGGACCAAGATGTGTCGGAGTTCACAAATGTTTTCCATACCCTTCGCACAAAGTTGACTATCAAATATTCTAAGTGGAATTTGGTACTGAAGTACTGCAACTTTCTACACTAGTAAATCCAAGATGAGATGGAGTTCCTAGACAATTTCTCACTTGGCGTCACCTATCGATACGTTGTCAAGATCGAGTAGAAATTTAAACAAAAGAAGGAGACTTTGGATCTATGAATTTGAAGCAAGGGAAAGGCGCCCCCAAACTGCAAAAAAGAGGACAAAGCGAAGGTAGGGCGACTCAGGAAAACCCACCGAAGCCACAAGATAAGAATAACACCACAAAGACAAAGAAGGATGAGAAATGGGGTGAGTTCCATAAGAGCCCCACTCACAACACACGTGAGTGTTGAGCTAGGCAGTCACTAGTGGTCGAGCTGAAGGCTTCTAAATAAGATGCATGTTTTGACTATGAGTAAAAAACCAACAAGGAGAATGACAAAGGGAAGAACATTATCAATGCGTAGGCTAGTGCCACCATTTCCACCACCAAGATCCAGAAGGATGAGCCCGAAGATCTAAAGGAGGGGGAGTGAATATTTCACTCAAAGATGTGGGTGAAGGGTTCTTCGCTACATTTAATTTTCGACGGTGAGAGCCAAAAGAACCTCCTTTCAGTAGAGGTCATGAAGCATTTGGGCCTACAGACCACACCACACCTACAACTATACACCATTGAGTGGCTTCAACAAGGGAAATATCTCCGCATCTACCAACAGTGTTGCCTGCCCTACAGCATCAAGCCTTTCACAGATGAGGTATTGTGTGATTTTTCTCCTCTTGAATTTTGTGATGTTTTTTTAGGCCAACCATACTTATGGAAGCGACATGTTGTGTATGAGTCTAGGCTTCGCACTATTATTATTACTTTGGGAAATAAGTTGTATAGGATACCAAAGGTAGCATCGCCTACCTTTGCTTATTTGATCACTGCGAAGCAATGCAATAATATCATTTCCTAGACTAGGAATTTTTTTTTCCTTATGATTAACCCTTAGGGAAAGAAGAATATTGTGGCCACGGCCTCCAGACAGGACTCCTTCACATGGCAACAACAAATGGGGAAGATTGTATAGGAATACAGGGACATTTTCACCTCACCCACAGGTCAAGCACTCCATTGATATGACCTCGTACATGCCACTACCCAATGGACTGATCTATCGATGCTCTGTTACGAAGAATGATGAAATCAAGAGGAAGAATTAGGAGCTGTTGCAGAAAGGGAACATCAAGCCAAGTTCATCACCCAGTGGGAGCTCAACTGTGTTGGTACTGAAGAAGGACGGGACTTGGATACTATGTATTGATTATCGGGCGTTGAACAAGATCACTGTCCAGAATAGGTATCCAATCCCAGAATTGATGACCTTCTGGACCAGCTCAAGGGGGCCAAATAGTTTAGAAAGATTGACTTGAAGTTCGGTTATCACCAGGTACTGATCGAACCCTCCTATGTGTGGAAGACTGCCTTCAAATATAAGTATGGCCTTTTTGAATTGTTGGTCATGTCTTTCAGGTTGAAAAATGCCCCTGCAACCTTCATGAGGCTAATGGATAACATCTTGTGACTTTCACCAACTCATTCATGGTGGTGTAGTTGGATGACATTCTTATCTTTAGCTAGAGTTGGCAAGAACACCTCCACCATATTCAAAAGGTCATCCAAACCCTATGGCAACACAATTTGTGTGCCAATTTGGAGAAATGCACTTTTGGCATTACCTAGGTTCAATCTTTGGGGTACATCATTGATAAGCGAGGTGTGCATGTGGACCCAGCCAAGATACAAGTCATTCGAGATTAGGCAACCCCAACCACTGTAACAGAGCTCCACAACTTTCTGGGTCTTGCCAATCTCTATCACAGGTTCATGTTGGGGTTCTCTCATATAACTTGGCCTTTGAATCAAGTCACAAAGGGAGGAGAAAAATGAAAGTTCTTTTGGTTTTAATCCCAGCACAAGGCATTTTTCGAGTTGAAGCTTTGCCTCTACTCTGCACTAGTACTCACATTACTAAAGCTGCAACAACCAATTTTGATCGAGACAGATGCCTCCGACTATGCTATTGGTGTAGTTCTTACTCAACAAGGGCATCTAGTGGAATACCACAGTGAGACACTTTCAGACACAAGCTGAAATTATCCCACCTATGACAAAGAGACGTATTCCATTGTGCAGGCCTTCTGACAATGGAAGCATTACATTATGGGGAAGGAAATGGTCATTGCCATTAGAAATGGTCCACATACCTGCAACAGTTCCATTTGAACATTAAGTACAAGAAGGGTAGCACCAACAATGTACCAGCCTACCTCATCCGATCACTAGCCATGGCGCTGACCACTGTGCTCGACTCTTGTGATCACGAGACTACAGGGTGGACACATATTTTCAAGAGCGATCCAAAAGTCGACAACACATACTAGACGCTCCTGGAAGGCAAACAAGTTCCAAATTTCACCTCGAGGATGCAGTGTTATGCTATTTGGGGCATCTATGTGTTCCCTCAAGTGAGCATTCTAAGATGATTTGGGAGGTGCACTATAGTCAGGTTGCTGGACATTTCGGGTAGAGAAACTAGTGGCACTGTTGCAGAAGTATTTTTATTGGCCAAACCTTCGATAGGATGTTGGGAAGTACATCACATTCTGCATTGCTTGCGCCATTGACAAACCAACCATCATGAAGCAAGGCCTACATACTCATCTGTTTAATCCTAGTTGACCTTGGGAATCCATCTCCATGGATTACATGTCAAGCCTTCATTCTACTAAGCATGGCAATGACTACATTTTCGTGGTTGTCGACATATTCTCTAAGGTGGCCATTCTAGCAGCTTGCAAGAAGAGTATCATAGCAGAAGCCACTGTTGACCTCTTCTTTGAGTGTGGGTACATTTTGGGATCCCACAGTACATTATCTCAGATTGGGATAGCAGTTTCCTAATTACATTTTGGTCAAGTCTCTGGTCGATGTTGGATACCAATCTCACTAAGTCCACGACTTTCCACCCCCAAACTCATGCCCAACCAAACAACGTCAATAGGATGATCGTACACATTCTGCGTATGTAAAACTCGAAGCATCCACGCACATGGGATGAAATCCTCCCCTATGTCCAACACAACTACAATTATTAGGGGAATTTTGAGGTCTAAAATGGGCTTCCTAAGGAAATTATAAAATAATAGTGGAACTAATAAAATAAGATTAGATTACATCATCAAATTTTAGTGGGAAAAAAGAAAAATCTATTTTTTCAACTCGTATTTCCAACTTATCACCCTATGGGTTACTCAAATTTTGAGCGGAAACACTTGTTGGATGCATAACTTGATTCCTCATCCAAGGAGTACCCATGTTGCTTACTTTTGATGGACCCTGTTAGATGAAAAATGATAAAGACATGGAAAACTTGATTGCAATCATGTTTTTTCATGTATTTCTCAATTTTTGTATAGTAGGGTCCATCAAAAGTATGCAGCATGGGTACTCCTTGGATGAGGAATTAAATTTTTCATCAAACGAGTACTCCCACTCGAAATTTGACTAAAACCTTAGGGAGATAAATTGAAAATATGAGTTGAAAAAGTAGTTTTATTATTTTATTTTTTTTAATATTTTTGTTACAAAAATGGTGAATCATCCCTCATGGTTGACATCATCATATTGAATTCTATTGGTTCTTATAAAGTTTATTTTGGTTGTACATTTTTCTTAGGAGGCCCAATTTAGACCTCAAATTTCCCCTAATGAGGGCTCTCGATAGCTCAACTGGCCACAACCCCTTTCAAGTGGGGTTGGGATTCCAACCATTATGTCCCATTGATGTTGCCATACCATTTGAAGCCACCCACCCAGATTCAACTCATGTCCAGTTCGAAGTTGATAGGGCTAACAACTTCATTGAGCGCATTTAAGACATTCGTCGGTAGGTCCGTGACATATTGGACAAAGCCAATGCTAAGTACAAGCAACATCATGATCAACGTTGGGTGCCACACAAGTTCCAGGCAGGTGATAAAGTTTGGTTACATTTTTAGAAGGAGCGCCTCGTTGGGCCCCACCGCAAGCTTCGCCCACTCCGATATAGGAATTACACAATCAATAAGGCTATAGGAAACAATTATTTCGAGATCAATATTCCACCATTCCTTGGCCTGCACCCATTGTTCAATGTGGACCGCCTTCAACCATACTTTCCACCATTACTGGCAACATCAGACATTGTAGAACAACTCACACCAACAGTGTTAAACCCAGACTTCATGGAACATACCATCACTGATCAAATCATGGACACGTTGATCAAGAAAACTCGCCAGTAGAAGATCCAACTATATCGAGTTGTCAAAGTTGTCCAACTCTTGCACCAAGGAAAATGGCTCACTAGCGACCAATTTCAGCAGACGTTTCCCCATCTCATGGAGGCACTCAACGCAATGGGGACCATTTCTTCCTAAATGGAGGGGACTGATCCATGTGTATATTTGTGGCCACCCGCCTATTCAACTTGGACCCCCACTGTTGTTTCTTTTCAGTTTCCTCAATTGTAGCACAACTTACTATTTTTGGTAATCTTTTGGACCCTAAAATTCTAGAGCCATTTTGAGGGAATAATTTATTTATTTATTTATTTTTTAGTTTTAGGGAAAATAGAGAGACTGGAAAAGTCTTAAAATCACTTACCAATTTATTTTAGCGTCCTCTTCGAGATCTTCAAAATGAGCTATTATGATAGCCAAACAAAGATCGTATGCCAAAGTTATGATCTCGGGAAGTTGATGTACCAATTTACCCAAACGAGGCCCACAGTTTTGGTGTTTCATCTCCTAGGGTTAGGTATTTCGATGTTTAGGGTTTTCCATTGTTTTTGAAAAATAAATAGGCCTTTGAGACTCATTGTAACACAGTTCAGGGGCATGTAGCTTCCATATCTCTTATGAGAGATAAGATACCATTGCCCAAGCTAGTTTATTTCCGTTTTTGTATGTAAGCATATTTCACTTCTTTGATAATAATGAAAATAAGTTTTGTTTATGCTACATATTTGTGTTTATGTGTATATTTGTATTTTGTTGCGTTCTTGCATAAGTCTAGATCATTTTCACTCGCCAGCGTCTTGCGTCCCATGTCATAACATCACCATTTGTACCATCCATACATCACCCATTTTAAATTTTGTAATTGGGTTTGAATTTGGAAACTTTCCAAAACACTGATATTTAAATTTATTTGTTCAACATCGACTTTGAGAAGTGTCTATCAAAGGTCATTCTGGTGGTGCATTAATTCGCCATGGATATATCAAACGCCGGAGAAGAGAGATGAGCAACACCAGTCACAACTTTCTTTTCATGTGCACTTCGTTCTGGTGATCGTGGCATTATTTATTACGTTGTCTTGGTAAATGACCTATGAATCAGCATTGGGGGGTTTGATGGATCAACTTGTCATGGTCCTCATCGTGTGCCCGGTGAGTTGCAATCCAATCCTCATCTTCCTCTAGAAAATTTGTTCACCTGCTATGGTTGAGGGTCGCCCACAGGATGTTGTCGTAGTTGAGACCGAAAACTAGCATGTTGAAAGGGCTCTGCCTCCTCAACAGTCCTGCCGTTACTTTTGTTTCGAATGCAGTCTGTTGCGGGATCACATTGTTGGAAGCATAGTGGAGCAAGGCTTAGGCCACTTCGTAGAAGGTTTTCATAGCTAGGAGGGATTTCGATGCAGAGGTCCTCGATTTGGGCATTGGGAAATCCAAAGTTCAAGCATTAGTTTCATAATCCTTTGTTGAATGCATGGGGTAACAAATTCATCGAACAATTGTAATTATTCAGGTGCTTCTCGATACAAGCTCTTTACATGTTTTCTGTGTGTGAATGTGTGTTGTTTGGGGAAAATAATTATGTGTATCAAAATCAAACTTCTCAGGATAGAATACTTATCGCAAGAACTTTTGAAGATGAACAATCTTCTACATTTAGTGGTGGAGTGTTGTCATTCGCTAGAACTGCCATTTAAAAAGACTAACAAAGAAAGAGAAATGGGTAGAGAGTTGAATAAGTTTGAGTCCTTACATGACGATGATAAATTCTTGTTTACACTCAAGGAGATGTAATGGTTTTCTACTAAAACACCGGAGGTATTCTTTTCGGAGAGTGTTTGCCCAAACCTTCAGTACATGTATTTTCCGCAATTTGGTAAATTGATGCAAATAGGAGGGCTTTGTGGTATGTTAAAACTTCAACTTCTGAACGTTGGGTAGTGTGTAATATTAGAGGAGCTTCGACATCTTTAGATGTTGATATCTTTGGAGGAATTGGACGTTTCTGGATGCAAAATCCTGAGGAGAATTCCAGGGATGGGGTAGCCCAAGAAACTCGGGAGCCTATATGTTGTTGGATTTGATGAGATGCTAGAGTTGTCTAGCGCAAAGCATTTAATGTTGTTAAAAAAGCTTCATGGTTATAACTGCTTGAAACTACGGTGGGATGAGAGCGAGTTCGTACAACTGCACAAATGACTAAAGATTAGTCTAGTATTGAAGGCCACTTTGGTATTAAACATAAGAAATTGGTTCAGAAGAATGGACTAGTGTTGAGCAAGAAGAAGATAGAAGTGTTTCAGACTTCTATAAAATTTTTGGGACAAATGATTTGCAACGGGCAAATTTCTCTACAACAACATGCTATTGAATTTGCAGATAAGTTCCCAGATGTACTCAAAGACAAAACACAACTGCAAAAATTTCTGGGATGCCTAAACTATGTCAGCAATTTCTACCAGGATTGCGCCAGTGACAGGAAGGTGCTCAACAAAAGACTAGGGAAGAATCCTCCTGAATGGTCAGATCTCCATACCAGGGCAATCCAAGAAATTAAAGCCAAGGTAAAATCTTTACCTATATTATATGTTGTTGACGATCAAGCTTTCAAAATAGTTGAATCCGATGCAAGCAACATTGGATGGGGTGGGATTTTGAAACAAAGAATTGGAGAAGAAGAACAAGTTGTTCACTTTGCTTCTGGTGTTTGGAATCTAGCAGAGCAAAACTACTCTGTCATTGAAAAGGAAGTAAAAGTAGGTTGGAATTACATTAGCAAATTTGAAGTTTATTTGATAAACAAGCCTTTTCTTCTCAGAACAGATGCCTCAGCTATGCAGAAGGTTTTGACAAAAAATATTAAGAAGCCTGGAGAAGCAAAGTTTGCTAGATGGCAAGCACTCTTTGCTAATTTTGATTTTTCAGTAGAACATATCAAAGGAGAAAATAACAGCCTCCTTGACTTCCTTAGCAGAGAATATATTGAACAAAAGAAAGACCATGTTATGATCATTGTCACTGAATGGGATAATAACCAGAAAGAGGAAGTTTTGAAGACTGTGCTAGATGAATTAGAATGGGAAACCTACATGGCAGCTCCGAAATACCAAAGTATTAGATGCCAATTTGCAGCCTCATACAGATCTCTAGTATTATGTGCCAGAAAGAAAAGTATACCGAAAAGGAAGGAAATGGATACACGGCATGATCTATGAGAAAGCAAAAAGAAATGCCGAAGTAGCAAGGAAAGCATTGCAGAAAAATTTTCATGACACTGCTACTATCTGGTTTCATGGAGGGAAAAGCACAGGAATGTATGAAAGACATGTTTGTATCTATAGAACGCGAGATCTATGGAATGATCCTGGCCATGTGAGAACCCAACCAACAGCCCGATGGCCCAGAAATGATCCTTATATCATGTTTCTTGATACTGTTTATGATTTTGCAGATTATAAAAAACTCTGGTGGCAGTTTTTAAATGTTGATGATCAAACAGAAACTCATTACACCAGACTCAAGTTCAGCACAGTTGGCCATTATCAAGGATATCAGCAATGCGAATGGTTCATGGAATGGTGGAGAGATTATGGAATAAATAGAACAGCTATGGACCCTGTAGAACATGAAAAATATTGTAAAAATATGGGTAAATCCTGTATTATGCAATGTAATAAGGAGTGTAATCACCCAGTCTACCATACCGTAAAAAAAATGGCAGTACTGAATGGAAAACTTTTAAAACCTCTCCTATAATAATTCTCTTGAAGAATACATGAGAGAGCACATGGAATGGCTCGTCCTCACTAAAGTACAACATCAAATTGTACTAGGAAAACCCATCATTGTTCATCGTATTTACACCAAAGCATGGGATCCTATGCAATATGAACGAGATCGGTTTCTGGATCTCACCATATTTTAATGTGAACCAGTCACAAGGGCTAAAATGTGACCAGTTTTCTCGTGGGCTTTACTGTTCAAGAGCTTCCACAGTGTAACATTCTCTATCAAATCTTTTCTCGTGGGTTTTAGTACAAAAGTATCCACTATGTATAGAGTCATGATTTCTGTCAGAATTACTTTAAGTACAAGAATCTACTTTACAGAAAATATCTTAGCGTTACCCGAGAGCAATTATTCGATCCATCTTGTGGACCCAAATCTTTGTGCAGATGTCGCTCTGGTAAAGACTGAAAAGCAATGATTCCTTTAGCTTTAGGTCTTTTCTTTGATCCGACCTGCAATAATGTTTGTTCCCCCTTCTCTTCCGATATAAATAAGGGTAAGGCTCATTTATTGGCATCGGAGTTTTGATTTTAGGGAGTCATAGTCTGAGTCTTGTGAGTTCTAAGTCGAGTGTATTTCCTGCTCTGCATCTGCGGACCTGCGTGTCTGATCTGCTTGCATCACGAAATAGCCACTCAAGTCCGTAGGTGGTTTGGAAGCCTACGCATTAGTGTGCTCAGCACTGGTGAGAACCAAAAGTGGATGAACCATTAGTAAAGGTCTTTCGATCTGTATATTTCTGTAAAAAATTCTGAGGCAGAGTCTGTCTATCGCCAGGAAGCCTCCGATATTACTTGTTCTTTATGAACGGTATATAGTCCAATAAAAGCGACGACAATCTATCTCTGTAAAAGAGTTTTCTCTCTGTAATAATTTGAGTTCATCTGCAATAAAATGAGTACACCATATTTCTGTTATTGAGTATCTCTGTGCTTTGATAAAAAGTCTGCTGTGATAGTAGTTCTGTTGAGCTTTCGTTTGAAGTTCGCAGGAAGTTCGCTAAAGGATCGAAGGGACACCAAGGCCGTTGTAAGGTGTGGAAGCCATTGTGTAGGCTGAAAGAGTGTGAAATATCTGAGTAGGTTCACCACTGGTTCATCAGGAGTTGGCCCTCAACACTAATGAAGAGGTGCAGCAAGTTGCAAGCTCGTGACAGGAGCCCCTGCATAAAATTGGTATCAGAGCTAGTAACGTTTGGTTCTCGAGGTTGGTACTCTAAAATATTAAGTACTCTTATTAAGAATGGAATCGTTCAGGAAATCTGTTTCTTTCTGTGAACTTGAAGAGAGAGACTCTCATCCTGAAGAAAATCCCCTTAGGGGTATGTTTGCTAATAGTTCCAGTAGAACTCTCAACTCTGTTGAACTCACTTATGAAGAAACTCAGCCCTCTGCCCGGTGGGAATTACCTCATATAACACCCTCAGAAGTATACAATGACTTAGCTCCTTTCCATTTGATTGTTGCTTCGAGGATAAGTATTAAAGAGTCTGTCAGTGAAGTCCAAGAAAATTCTGACAATATCCAGACAATATCTCTGTTAAATCCCAAAGTCTTACAAGCCGAGGCAAAGCATCTAAAGACAAATTATTTACATTTAGGGTGTATCAGGGTTGGAATCAATCCCTTAATTCATAAAGGGTTGCATAATTTTGTGCTGGCTACTGTAAGGGATATGACGCACAATAAATATACAGATTCCATCATTGGTGGAATTGTGGCTCCATTATCTGATGGCCCTGTCTATTTTGACTGTTTTCCAAATTTCTCTGTGTATGTCTATGATGCAACCATTGAAGAAATCTTGCAACAGTAGATCGAAACAATGGGTTTTGATATGAAGAAAAAGAGAAATAACATAGCCATCCAGACCAAAGCTTGCTTCCAACACACAAACACTTTATGGCAACCCATCTGCCATACACCTAGTAGAGACTCCAAGTCTAGTGTTGTTGTCAAAATAGATCCCAGGAACCAAAAGGTCGAACATCTATTAATCAAATGGGAAGACTTGCAGTTTCCAGAACATTGGGTCGTAAATCATTCTAGGCCTCTTGCACCCAGAAATATCACATCTGCAAATATTACTAAAGATGCTTCTTCTGCTATTATTTCTTTCCCCCGAAGATCAACCATTGATCGTCGAAGAATTGATGCCGCCTGTAAGTCTTCAAAACATTACAGAGATCCTTCCACTGTCGATACAACTTTCTCTTCTTCATCGTCCTGTAGACATAATCAGTTGTATGAATTAGCTCAGCTTGTAAATTATTCTTCTTTAGAAGTAAAATGTCCAGACTGTGAAAATACCATAAATCTGCTTACATTGGCTGAACAAAATTTTCATCTGTACCATAACCCTCGGACTGGTATTTCTCCACCTTCTACATCTATCAATTCACGTCCAAATCCCAAATGCTTTGACATCCCCTTCCCACATGAGCCAGAGCCAGATTCAGACCATGTCCTTATGGTACATACAATTGAAGAAGAAGATCCTAGACTTACTGAGATGATCTGCTTTATGAGACCAACAAAACCAAGATATGAGCTAGGAAAACTTGAGTAAACAGAGTTGATCCCAGAATGCAGATTCAAACAAATTCCTTCTGACTGTAAAAAGCCTACAGTAATGGAAATGCATAAGTTCTGTTCACTCATGGATGGATGTTTGAAGTCAGAAATTAGTGCAAAATGGATGAAAGATATGCTAAATTGGGATTTGTATACAAATCCTCAAGCAGAAGAGTTTGACCAAGCATACACCCCTGAACAAAAGAAATAGTATGCAACTGACTGGAAACATTATATGGAAGCAAATAACACATGGATATCTTTCTATTCATGGAAAGATAATATTGCACCTATAAATGTTCTCACCGGATCTTCCTCCAGTACTCCAGCAGATAAACATGGATGGATTGCACGTGATGGGTCAAAAGTTGAAACTCCTACTACATTTCCTCCTTACAAAGGAATTATTCTAGGAGAAAATACAAATGCAGCCAAAGCCATTCCTCTGGTCCAAAAAGATGACAATGCCTTAGGCATTGATGGGAGAATCCAAAAAGCCAGTGAACAATTGAATTAGACCAATACTGCTATTAAAGGCTTAGAGATGAATGTAGCAAAAACAGAAGATGTAAAAAGGTAGATGGATGTTGTACAGTCTTCATTGAATAGTGTAAATAGTTGCTTGAATAATATGCAGTTTGATTCTAGCATA
>APFE031216676.1:38165-51573 GCA_000404065.3 Pinus taeda | reverse complement strand
TGTGACATGTGTTTTGGATTTGCATCTATGACAAAAGATAGGTCCTGTATGTTCTTTCTTGACTTGCTTGGACTTTTGGGCATAAATAGCTGTATTTTTTCCTTTATTGAGCTTTGATTATTCTCCTTGGGGACATCTGGAAGTTGTATGTCTGTTCTGGCCACACAACTAGTAAGTGATTTTGTTCCACTTTTCTTATTTGGTAGAGTGTAGATGAATATCAGAAGGATTATAATAATGAATCCTTGGGACATATTTGTAATATCCCTTCTTCTCATACCTTTGATGTTTATCCCTTGTGGGATATCTTCTTTTATCCTTTGGATAATTCCTTTTATTTCTGTAGAAAGTCTCTTTAAATTCTCTTTTGGCTCTCTTTCTGGACTTTCTTTTCTTCACCAAAGGATCATCTGCTGTAAGTCCATATTTTCTACAAATGGACTTTTTGTCTGGAAATCTTGATAATTTTTCCAGAGACTTGTTGACCTTTGAACTAGTGCAAAGACTCACCAATGTCTTTGTTATATGAGAATATATCTCACCCCATGTGTGAGATTCAAAAGGTAACTGGAAAATTTCTTGCATTCTAATATAATCAACAAATCTAGAAGGTAGAGCAGCAAGGTATACCTGTTTCCACAACAAGTTCTTGGAATATTTTACCTCATAGATCCATTGCATCCAATCTCTATGGAAATCATCAAACTGTGACATCTTATGGCATTTGAGGTTCATAAGGATAACCTCATGCTTATTGGTGATCTCTGTCTCACTACCACACCAATGTTCTAGAATCATCGATGTCAATGTGCCAATCATGTTGCTAATGATAGTGCCATCTGGATTATGAATAACATCTCCTTTCTTATCTTTAAGAACTTCTGCTTCCATAGTTTCGATGAGTTTAGGGTGAGGATTCAGTTTCCCACCACCTGAGGAGAGTACCTGTAAAACACTCGATGATAGTTCTGCAAGCATCTATTTCAGATTTGCCTCTGAGACACATGAGGTTATATTCAGTGTACATCAAATCTATCATTTGGCGTATTTTGCCAATACTCATGTTGTCAACGTTCCATTCCCTGTGAGAATCAGGGAAGAAGGTATGAGCTTCAGGCATTTTCCCTTTTCCCTCAATATCAGGAGCAAAATATCTAGAAAATCTATGTTCCAGAGGTTCATAGATTGGAAGAATCTGTGTCTCTGGTGATTTCTGTTCCGTTTATTTTGCTTCTACTTCTGCCTTTGTTTCCTTAAATAAGGAATCAATACTAATATGTTCTGATTTCTCAGTTTCTGACGAGGAGGCAATTTCTTTAGGAAATAATAAAGGGAACTTATGTATATTTCTGATAGGATTTTCAATTTTGATATTTCTCTTTACTAGGAAAGAGTTTGGGACTGGCTTCTCAATCTTCGACAAATGTACTTTTTCAACTTTTGTTAAACCAGTAAGAAGAGTTTTAGTTGTATCTATGTGACAAACTAATTTTTCTCCTACCTCTTCTATCTTATTTATCGATTCTCTGGTGTAAGAGCGAGTTATGCTAGAATCAAACTGCATATTATTCAAGCAACTATTTACACTATTCAATGAAGACTGTACAACATCCATCTGCCTTTTTACATCTTCTGTTTTTGCTACATTCATCTCTAAGCCTTTAATAGCAGTATTGGTCCAATTCAATTGTTCATGGCTTTTTTGATTCTCCCATCAATGCTTAAGGCATTGTCATCTTTTTGGACCAGAGGAATGGCTTTGGCTGCATTTGTATTTTCTCCTAGAATAATTCCTTTGTAAGGAGGAAATGTAGTAGGAGTTTCAACTTTTGACCCATCACGTGCAATCCATCCATGTTTATCTGCTGGAGTACTGGAGGAAGATCCGGTGGGAACATTTATAGGTGCAATATTATCTTTCCATGAATAGAAAGATATCCATGTGTTATTTGCTTCCATATAATGTTTCCAGTCAGTTGCATACTGTTTCTTTTGTTCAGGGGTGTATGCTTGTTCAAACTCTTCTACTTGAGGATTTGTATACAAATCCCAATTTAGCATATCTTTCATCCATTTTGCACTAATTTCTGACTTCAAACATCGATCCATGAGTGAAAGGAACTTATGCATTTCCATTACTGCAGGCTTTTTACAGTCAGAAGGAATTTGTTTGAATCTGCATTCTGGGATCAACTGTGTTTGCTCAAGTTTTCCTAGCCCATATCTTGGTTTTGCTGGTCTCATAAAGCAGATCATCTCAGTAAGTCTAGGATCTTCTTCTTCAACTGTATGTACCATAAGGACATGGTCTGAATCTGGCTCTGGCTCATGTGGGAAGGTGATGTCAGAGCATTTTGGATTCAGACATGAATTGATAGAAGTAGAAGGTGGAGCAATACTAGTCCGAGGGTTATGGTACAGATGAACATTTTGTTCAGCCAATGTAAGCAGATTTATGGTATTTTCATAGTCTGGACATTTTACTTCTAAAGAAGAATAATTTACAAGCTGAGCTAATTCATACAACTGATTATGTCTACAAGAAGATGAAGAAGAGAAAGCTGTATCGACAGTGGAAGGATCTCTGTAATGTTTTGAAGACTTACAGGCAACATCAATTCTTCGACGATCAATGGTTGATCTTCGGGGGAAAGAAATAATAGCAGAAGAAGCATTTTCAGTAATATTTGCAGATGTGATATTTCTGGGTGCAAGAGGCCTAGAATGATTTACGACCCAATGTTTTGGAAACTGCAAGTCTTCGCATTTGCTTAATAGATGTTCGACCTTTTGGTTCCTTGGACTTGTTTTGACAACAACATACCAGAGGCGCAGCAAGTTGCAAGCTCGTGATAGGAGCCCCTGCATAGAATTCGACAAGCTCATGACAGTAGCCCCTGCATAAAATTGGTATCAGAGCCAGTAACGTCTAGTTCTCGAGGTTGGTACTCTAAAATTTTAAGTACTCTTATTCAGAATGGAATCATTCAGGAAATTTGTTTCTTTCTGTGAACTTGAAGAGAGAGATTCTTAGCCTGAAGAAAATCCCCTTAGGGATATGTTTGTTAATAGTTCCAGTAGAACTCTCAACTCTGCTGAACTCACTTATGAAGAAACTTAGCCCTCTGCCTGGTGGGAATTACCTCATATAACACCCTCAGAAGTATACAGTGACTTAGCTCCTTTCCATTTGATTGCTGCTTCGAGGATAAATATTAAAGAGACTGCCAGAGAAGTCCAAGAAAATTCTGACAATATCTCTGTTGAATCCCAAAGTCTTACAAGCTGAGGCAAAGCGTCTAAAGACAAATTATTTACATTTAGGGTGTATCAGGGTTGGAATCAATCCCTTAATTCATAAAGGGTTGCATACTTTTGTGCTTGCTACTGTAAGGGATATGACACACAATAAATATACAGATTCCATCATTTGTGGAATTGTGGCTCCATTATCTGATGGCCCTGTCTGGTTTGACTGTTTTCCAAATTTATCTGTTTATGTCTATGATGAAACCATTGAAGAAATCTTGAAACTGCAGATCCAAACAATGGGTTTTGATATGAAGAAAAAGAGAAATAACATAGCCATCCAGACCAAAGCTTGCTTCCGACACACAAACACTTTATGGCCAGCCATCCGCCATACACCCAGTAGAGACTCCAAGTCTAGTGTTGTTGTCAAAATAGATCCCAGGAACCAAAAGGTTGAACATCTATTAATCAAATGGGAAGACTTGCAGTTTCCAGAACATTGGGTCGTAAATCATTCTAGGCCTCTTGCACCCAGAAATATCACATCTGCAAATATTACTAAAGATGCTTCTTCTGCTATTATTTCATTCCCCCGAAGATCAACCATTAATCATCGAAGAATTGATGCCGCATGTAAGTCTTCAAAACATTACAGAGATCCTTCCACTGTCGATACACCTTGCTCTTCTTCATCATCCTGTAGACATAATCAGTTGTATGAATTAGGTCAGCTTGTAAATTATTCTTCTTTAGAAGTAAAATGTCCAAACTGTGAAAATACCATAAATCTGCTTACATTGGCTGAACAAAATGTTCATCTGTACCATAACCCTCGAACTGGTATTGCTCCACCTTCTACTTCTATCAATTCATGTCTGAATCCCAAATGCTTTGACATCCCCTTCCCACATGAGCCAGAGCCAGATTCAGACCATGTCCTTATGGTACATACAGTTGAAGAAGAAGATCCTAGACTTACTGAGATGATCTACTTTATGAGACCAACAAAACCAAGATATGGGCTAGGAAAACTTGAGCAAACACAGTTGATCCCATAATGTAGATTCAAACAAATTCTTTCTGACTGTAAAAATCCTGCAGTAATGGAAATGCATAAGTTCTTTCCACTCATGGATGGATGTTTGAAGTCAGAAATTAGTGCAAAATGGATGAAAGATATGCTAAATTGGGATTTGTATACAAATCCTCAAGCAGAAGAGTTTGACCAAGCATACACCCCTGAACAAAAGAAACAGTATGCAACTGACTGGAAACATTATATGGAAGCAAATAACACATGGATATCTTTCTATTCATGGAAAGATAATATTGCTCCTATAAATGTTCTCACTGGATCTTCTTCCAGTACCACAGCGGATAAACATGGATGGATTGCACTTGATGGGTCAAAAGTTGAAACTCCTACTACATTTCCTCCTTACAAAGGAATTATTCTAGGAGAAAATACAAATGCAGCGAAAGCCATTCCTCTGGTCCAAAAAGATGACAATGCCTTAGGCATTGATGGGAGAATCCAAAAAGCCAGTGAACAATTGAATTGGACCAATACTGCTATTAAAGGCTTAGAGATGAATGTAGCAAAAACAGAAGATGTAAAAAGGTAGATGGATGTTATACAGTCTTCATTGAATAGTGTAAATAGTTGCTTGAATAATATGCAGTTTGATTCTAGCATAACTCGCTCTTATACCAGAGAATCGCTAAACAAGATAGAAGAGGTAGGAGAAAAATTAGTTGGTCACATAGATACAACTAAAACTCTTCTTACTAGTTTAACAGCAAAATTTGAAAAAGTACATTTGTCGAAGATTGAGAAGCCAGTCCTAAACTATTTCCTAGTTAAGAGAAATATCAAAATTGAAAATCCTATCAGAAATATACATAAGTTCCCTTTATTATTTCCTAAAGAAATTGCCTCCTCGTCAGAAACTGAGAAATCAGAACATATTAGTATTGCTTCATTATTTAAGTAAACAAAGGTAGAAGCAGAAGTAAAAGAAACAGAATAGAAATCACCAAAGACACAGATTCTTCCAATCTATGAACCTTTGGAACATAGATTTTCTAGATATTCTGCTTTTGATATTGAGGGAAAAGGAAAAATGCCTGAAGCTCATGCTTTGTTCCCTAATTCTCACAGGGAATGGAACATTGACAACATGAGTATTGGCCAAATATGCCAAATGATAGATTTGATGTACACTGAATATAAGCTCATGTGTCTCAGAGGCAAATCTGAAATAGATGCTTGCAGAACTATCATCCAGTGTTTTACAGGTACTCTCTTCAGGTGGTGGGAAACTAAACCCTCCCCTAAACTCATTGAAACTATGGAAGCAAAAGTTCTTAAAAATGAGAAAGGAGATGTTATTCATAATCCAGATGGCACTGTCATTAGCAACATGATTGGCACATTGACATCAATGATTCTGGAACATTGGTGTGGTAGTGAGATAGAGATCGCCAATAAGCATGAGGTTATCCTTATGAACCTCAAATGCCATAAGATGTCACAGTTTGATGATTTCCATAGAGATTGGATGCAGCGGATCTATGAGGTAAAAGATTCCAAGAACTTGTTGCGGAAACAGGTATACCTTGCTACTCTACCTTCTAGATTTGTTGATTATATTAGAATGCAAGAAATTTTCCAGTTACCTTTTGAATCTCACACATGGGGTGAGATATATTCTCATATTACAAAGACATCGGTGAGTCTTTGCACTAGTTCAAAGGTCAACAAGTCTTTGGAAAAATTATCAAGATTGCCAGACAAAAAGTCCATTTGTAGCAAATATGGACTTATAGCAGATGATCCTTTGGTGAAGAAAAGAAAGTCCAGAAAGAGAGCCAAAATAGAATTTATAGAGACTTTCTACAGAAATAAAAGGAATTATCCAAAGGATAAAAGAAGATATCCCACAAGGGATAAAAATCAAAGGTATAAGAAGAAGGGATACTACAAATATGTCCCAAGGACTCATTATTATAATCCTTCTGATATTCATCTACACTCTACCGAACAAGAAAAGTGGAACAAATCACTTGTTGGTTGTCTGGCCAGAACGAACATACAACTTCCAGATGTCCCCAAGGAGATGAATCAAAGCTCAATAAAGGAAAAAAAGACAGCTATTTATGCCCAAAAGTCCAAGCAAGTCAAGCAAGAACATACAGGACCTATCTTTTGTCTTAGATGCAAATCCAAAACACATGTCACAGAAAGGTGCCCAAATCTCTCCATCAGAGATACAGCCCAACAACACCAGCTAGAAGAAACTTCTCCTGATTCCTTTAGTTCTACATCAGAAGAAGAGTTACAAGCTAATATGGGTCAGTATTCCGAATCTGATTCCTCAGAATTTTCATGTTCTGATTCAGATGAGTGTGCTTGTCATGCCTTATATGAAGACGACTCTGAATATTACGCTAGCTCCAGTGAAGAAGAAATGCCTATGCCTCCAAAAGAAAAAGTTCTCATGGCATCTACAGAAGAAGAAGCAGAATTGAAAATTCTGTCTCAAATAAGAGCAATGGAAGAAGGTGACATGAAGAACCGCCTGATTGAAGCATTCACTGACCAACTTAAAACCAAAGCTTCCAAAGAATTAGGTAAAAAGCCTTTGTTTATTGATGCATCTTATGAGAGAGATACTAAATCATTCCAAATGCATCATCAAAAGCCAGGGAGGGTGAGATCACTCACTCTTGGAGAAGTGAGTGGTGAAATTCACCATCTCAAAGTAGAAATCTCTGCAATTAAATCTCAAATTGCAGAGATACAAAAAGGGAAACAAATTACAGTAAACCAAGCAGAAAAAGATGAAGAAGATGATTCCTGGAATCCTATTTCATATAACCAAGAGATACAAGTTGCTGAAGGAATGCAAGATCCACATTTTGGATTTAAAGATATGAGGTTATTCACAATCACCTATCAGCAACACCACGTCAAGGTAATGTTTGCATCCAAGGGCAAGTATTTCAGATGATTGCATTATTATATTCTGGTGCGGACATTAACATTCTTAATATCAAAAATATTCCAGCCAAATATTGGGTTTCAGCTGAAAGGAAGGTAGTAGGCCTCGGAAACAAGAAACTCCAATATGAGGTTCTGTTGATGCCTCGAAAATCGCTGCAACAACATTGGGGGATAACCACCCGGTCCGGACCTTAAAAGCAACTCCTTTTCCGTTTGGTGTGGTGGCTCCGACTGTTCATCTAGGTCCAGTTACCTTCTCCCTATTACTATTGGTTTATAATGTATCTTTAACTACCAATAGACAGGGACATCGGATCACTTCTTCTTGCTGATCAGGCAAGAGAATGACCCTTAAGCTGATTTGGGTTCAGCGAAGCCACAACTAAAGTTTTGCCTCTTTGAGAAGAGGACTTAAAAATGTAGATTTTACTCTAAATGTAAGTTTATTCTATGATGTAAGCAAAATGAACTAATCTAAATCCTATCTTAATTAGGCAGATATAGATCTAACCCAACTAAGAGCAAGATAATTAAAATATTGGGATTTTAAATATGTCTTGTTTATTATGAATATCAAGTTAATGAAGTAATTCAATTAACTGATATTATGGTTACCAAAACACATTCTATTGAGACCTTAAAACTGAAATAATAAACCAACAACATTCAAGAAGTAGTTCACAAAATGATATTGATTATCAAATCAATAAATCCAATAATTGAATAATGATGTGTGGAAATAGTTCACAACACATTATTATTTAATAAATCAGTTTCATAAGACAGATTTCAGAGTAAGTAGTTACTCCAAAATGAGAAATTAATCCATAAAAAACAGAGATACATAATGACAAGATTGTGACAAATTACCCATATTGACAATAGTGCACAAACATGAATAAAATGACACATTCCTATCATCATAAAATTAAAACTGATATTTGAAACAATAGTATTAGAAATACCAATTTATTGCATCCATTCCTCTGTTCTTGGTCTCCAACAGCCCTTTACATTGCTTGAAATTCTGCTTTTAAAACTAGAGCCACAAGAGTGCAAGCTTTGTTCTTCATGCATAATTCAATATACAAAGGAAAATCCTCAATAATCCCCAGATCTGAGATTTTTCACTCCTCCCTCCTACAACTCTAAATTCCAATTACAATAGTTTTTTTAGAAACTCTAAAATTGCAGAGGAGAGCAACCCTTATTCCATTCTGCAATCTGTTATTTATAATATTTGTGAAGGAATTTTGGAGAGGAGAGTTTGTTGAAAAGAAATTTGCTGAATTCCATTTTACTTGCTCATAATTCAAATCTTCAATTGCTGGAGCATTCTCATTAACTGAGATCTTTTTCTCCATATTTCTTTCACTGTTTTCCTGCAAAAAGAAATCAAAATAAATTAAAATGCAACCATAAAATCAAAATAGCATTGCTGGCAATTAAATCAAACCCAATCAAATTCTATTTAAATAAATAATTAAAAACAAAATATAAGCTACGTATTGATGCTTGGAATGATTTGATTGGCAAAGGATATCATTGGCCAATGGATCTGAAATTAGAAGAGGTTTTGGAAAAATGAAATTGAAAACAATAACTCAGAAAATTGATTTTGTTTCCAAAATTCGGAGCCTGATCTTCTACCTGATTTTTGGCCCAATAAATGATCAAATCTGTTTGTGAAACCTCCTTCAAAATGTTCTCCTTGATTTTCTCTTTCCAATGAGCCGTCCTGGGCCTCATTTGGCCAAGTAGAACTCAATTTATGAGCTTCCAAAGTTGCTGGGCTAAAAAAAAACTCAAAATTTGCATTAAAAATCTAATCCTAAATTAGTTTCTAATTTAATTGTTAATCATTAATCTAACTAACTAATATCTAATTAACTATTTATAAGCAAATTAAATCTAATTAAAAACTAATTAATATTAATCTAAATGATATTTAAATTTAAATTAATCAAATTAATTAACTGTTATAAATTAATTAATATGATTAGTTTAAAATTTATTAATTAAATAATACATATTAATTAAATAATCTAATATATATTACATTATTATTAATTAATATAATATATTATATACATATTAATATATAAACTAACTTTTAATATATACTACCCTACCCTACGTATTAACTCCACTCATATATAAACTAACACATAAACTACACTAACCTACATGATACGCTTTAACTCCACTCATTCCATATTAGTTCCATTTTACTCATATGTATCACTTAATTTAAAAACCTTTAAAACATGACCATATAAACCATTGAACCATTAACGGTTCATATGGTAACGCAAACCCTTCCTTAAAATAAAACCATCGAATTAGCCCATGTGCAATAAACTTATGGTAATGCCTTTAACCTTAATACTCCATTCCTTATGCGTTTCGGCATATCGGGAAGGAGAGGTCTTTGGTATATCGGCCGTCGGGAAGGTGGAGGTGTATCGGATCGGCATATCGGGAGGAAGGGGATATCGGGGTTCTTTATAATATGTCGCGAATAAGCTCCCGACCCGATAACGTTTTTTATTATTTTTTATATTAAATTTTAATTTAATTAAATTAATAATATTTAATTAAATTAATATTTATATTATTTTTTTGGTTTGTTTTTTAAATTTTTAATAATTAAATTAATATATATAACTATATTAATTAATTTAATTAATTTAAAATTTAATTTTAAGCTTAAATTTTCATTTTTTTGTTTTGTTTTTATGAACATAAGTTTTTTAAACTATAACTAAAAATAAAGCTACAGCTATTTAGAAAATAAATGAAAAATTATAAAAATAAACTACAGCCATTTGAACGTTTGGTTTTTTCGAGATTAAGATTTGATTAGAAAATTGGAGTGAATTTCTTAAGTCCCGATGCTTAATTATTTGGCTGGATAATGAAAAATGTTAGTAAAACCCTCTACGAGCTAATATTTAAACTGAATGCGTTATTGGACAAATTCATTTACAAAATGCGATGTTGTACATTTTATGCATTTTTAACCCAGGCTAGCTAAATAATCAGATTTTCAAATGAGTGCCATTTTCAAACCAGTTGACCAAATAAGGCGAAACAAGCGTCAATGGAAAGCTTGTAAAAAATCGATTCTAACAAAGCAATCAAAACAAGAATCCAAAGAAAACTAAAAATTAACGAAAGCGTAGGGCAATCAACTAAATAAAAATCCAAAAAGACGTTTAGCCAAAATTTTTATAGAAAGGGTCCCCATTATCTTAGTTGAGCAAGTCAATAATGGGGGGGTTGTGTTTTCACCACAACAATGGCGACACGCGGGAGAAGAACCAGTTATCTCTGTTATTAATGAGATTTTCCTAAAATTAAAGCAAAAATAATTAAAGAAGAGAAAATTATGCTTGAAATGCTTGACTAAGTTTATTAGTCTGAATAAAAACTAGAATCATCTAACTGTAAGTTTTCTTAAAATTCCTCATAAATCAAAATATTTCAAAACTCTATATCAGTCATTAATTAGCTGAAAGGATAAAGCAGGGGTCACTTTACAGCTTAGCTTTTAAGATATACTCATTTGTCACAGGTAGAGCCACTGCTGCCAGCAAATGTCTATAGTTTCGACAGGGTTACCTTTTAATCATAAATGATTCAGAATCTCATATGTTTAAGAATTATTGATCTAGAGATAAATCCATTTATATATGTTTATTCTCTTTGAATTTTAATTTTTATTTTTCTTAAAAGCCATTGTCCTAGTTTAGTAGCCAGATAGTTGACAATGCCATTCACTGGTTAAAATTGGACTGAACAAGTTGGCTCGTGATGAGACCCCTTGTCTTATAATTGTTTGCAATCATAAGCCATTACCCTGGTTTGTTTAGCAATGTTGGTAATGTCAGCCTATTTTTCCCCTATGACCATGGTAAGCAGGCTCATGATGAGACCTCTTATCTTTTAAGTTTAAATATATTTCTGGATTATACTCTAGAACAATAAGATTTTTTGGGACAGGGAGAATCATTGACTCCTTAAGAGTTAAGAATGACAATTTCAGAGTTAAACGTGCTTTGCTGTAAAGTGTCTTTACTTGGTTAAAAATAACTTTTCTTGACTGATAATAGAACTTTGAAAGATTCTAATAAAATTTTGAAATCTCAAAATGATTACAATTTGATCACAAAGAAATTTTTTAGATTTTATAATACTTTGCCAACTTCTCGACTGATAATCTCTTCCTTAAGTATGTCTACCTCTATAATAAGAAAATCAAACATCATTAAGATATTTAAGAAAAGCTAATAGGTGACTATTAACAATTTTTCTCCACGTATCTTGAGCATTGTTAGGTAACAAATAGGTCTTCCATATAAATAATGGGAAAATCACCAAAATCAAAACTGAAAACCAAAAGAAAAGAAGTCTTATGCTAAAATGAGAGGAGAAATCAGCAAACAAAAATAAAAACAAAGAAATCTCTAAAAATGGAAAAGAAAATCCATGTTTCGCAAGATAAACTCAAACAAGAATGTTTATACCAATGTCTCGAACAATATGAAGAAAAATAAAATAAGCATGTAATCATTCCTTCTTATGTTGAGATTTAGAAAAACATACCTTGCAGAGTTGTGAATGCTTTAGGCTTTTAGATAACAGTGATCATAAAATTAAGCCACAATGAATAATTTCTGTTTGATATGAGTCTTCTTGTTCCCAAGCATCATCTTAATTATTTTCTAAAAGAAAAGGAATGCTTAAAGAAACAGATTAAAGGTTCATAAACTTCCTGGTGTAGCTATTTCGACGAAGATTATCGCTGCTTCTTGGAATTAAACCAAAAGAAGAGTATGGACCTTGAAAATCTGATTTGGCAGAAGATTTGAAAATTTTTAGTGAAAAGGTTCAAACAGAGTTTTATATCAGCGTTAATTTAAAAACAAAAATGAACTAGAGTGATGAAATGAGAATTAATGAAAGTGGGCACATGAAATCTCCACCATTGGGATAATTGCTTTTGATCTACCTGAAAAGGTATCAATTTCTCCAAAAAACTAACCTGACTTTCTTATTTTATTAACATTAAAAACATTGAAGAATTTCACACTAAACCCAAAATCCTATCCCAAATCATTATCTATTTTTATTTAAACTTTAAAAGGCAAGCGGTTAAAAATGGAATGCTTAGTGGCTCAAGGGAATTTGAAATTTAAATAAATGACATCAGAAATGAAAATGAGGATATTTGCAGTATAATGACTGTTTCTCAAGATATTATTAGTTTTATGTTAAACTCCATGATTTTATTTATAAAATTGTCCAGATCAAGACCAAATCTCACGATATAAAATTTAAATATGAAGATTAGAGAGGTCATGAATTCCATTTTTAATTATGGAATTATATATTTAAACTAAAATATATGAGAAATTGAAATAATTTGAATATGCTGCAAATTGGTCATTAACTGCTTTCTTACCATAGTGGTTACCCAAGCTCACTTTTAAAATAACACATTGCCGTATCGGATGATTCACATAACATGTTTCTTCACCATGCTTCAAATTTAATCTGCAGAATTTCACATTTATTGCTATGCCATATATCGATTAAATGTTAATGGCTCAAAGGCATGCATTGGAAGCTCTTGCATCAAAGGTTGCAACGGCAAATCACCGATATGAAAATATGCGATGAGAAGTTGTGCTATGAGATAGAGCGATCGTATCATTAAAGAAATATTAAATCAGGGATCGGGGACAGTTATGTCACAAATTGCACATCGCACACCATATCTTGCGATTTGTACTTTGGACATCGTGCATCGCAGATTCAGAATAATGATATGGCCATAAATAAAAATGCAAGGAAGCGATTGCGATATCGGCGATGCGATGGATGACATAACTAATCGGCGATCGGCAATCCTAAGCACCCGATGTCACCCAATATGATTCCTGCGATGCCGATGTGCGATTAATGTCGTAGCTAATCGGCGATCGGCAATCGGCGCAATCGGCAATCTTGAGCACATGATGTAACCATTCTCGATACGCCGACATGCGATGAAAAGTAGACCCGATAAATTTATGATGGAAATTTGATAACATATCGGATCCGAGACATCGGCCCTTTAAAATTTATGCTCTTACCATTATTGCG